>RJWM01007516.1:17980-77695 GCA_004363535.1 Dasyprocta punctata | reverse complement strand
AGTATTGTTTTCCATACTTTCACTTTCAGTGTGTGAGTATCTTTTTGAACGAAATGTGTTTCTTGTATACAGCATATTGTTAGATCCTGCTTCTCGAGCCATTCTGGCAGTGTATGTCTTTTGACTAATGAATTAAGACCGTTGACATTGATGATTAAAACTGATACGTGTTGACTTATCTTTATCACGTTGTTTTCTGGTTTCCTGGTGGATTGCTTCTATTAGGGTTCGTGGAGCTGTAATACTTACCATCCCCTTCTAAAATGTCCTTCGAAATATTTTGGAGCGCTGGTTTAGCGGTCATGAATTTCCTCAACTGCTCCTCGTCATGCAAGTCTTTTGTTTCTCCCTCTATTTTGAAATGATAGTTTGGCGGGATACATCAATCTGGGTTGACAGTTGTTTTCTTTTACAACTTGGAGTGCTTCGCTCCAGGGTCTCCTTGACTTGAGAGGTCGTGCTGAGAAGTCCACTGTAATTCTGGTGGGCTTTCCTTCATAGGTGATTTGTTTCTTTTCCCTAACAGCTTTTAAAACTTTATTCTTGTTTTGAATTTCTGGAATCTTGACTAGGATATGGCTGGAAGTGCAATTTCCTTTTATGATTGCTAATTGGAGTTCTGTATGCCTCACTTATTTGTATGTCAAATTCTTTTTCTCTACCAGGAAAATTTTCTGACACGATCGATGTCTGTAAGGATGTTTTTCATGTCATTTGTAGTGTCTCCTGCTCGTTCACTGACTCCAATGAATCTTAAATTACTTTTCTTTGTCTCGTCAAGCAACTGCTGGATTAATATCTCATGATCCCTTGCTAGCTTTGAAGACTCTTTCTTCTCCTGGTCACTAACTGGGAGCCTGTCTTCAATGTCTCAGATCCTGTCCTCACATTGGCTTAATCTGCTTTGAATACCTTCACCTGAGTCTCTAATCTCCTGGATATCTACTGGAGTCTGCTTTATGGAATCCATCGGCTTCCTATGTTGTCCTTCCATAATTTGGTTATGCTTGTTTATTTGTTTTGTCTGTATCTGCCCTAACATCACTAAGCATGGTGTATATTTTGGTAGTCTCTGTGGTTATTGGAGAGATTATTTCTGATTTCATTTTTTTCCCGAGCCTCATTCAACTGCTCTGTTACCACTTGTAAGAAACCTTGTAGGGTGCTTTCAGAGTTGCCAACCTCATTGCCCCCCTGGGTGTGCTTTTGGAGAACTGGGCAACTGGGGTTGTGACCTGGTTTGGTGTCTTCTCATTTCTTTTCTTTTTTTTAGTTTAATTCCTAAAGTGATGCCTGTTAGTTGCCCGCAGTGGGTTACTTTAATGGTGGTGTTAAGGGCTTCCAGGTGATGAGCACTTCCCGGAGATATCTTTCAGGCGTAACCGGTTCCTGGGCTCCGAGTCTATTGGAAAATCCCACCTCCTCAGTTTGTCAGAGATGAGAAACCACTGCGTGCCTAGCCCAGTCCCTAGTTTCTTGGCACCATGCCCCAGCCCTCTCTGCAACCCCCAGTCAATCCCAGGCCTGGACCAGCAAGGGCAACGGCTATCCAGTTCAATCCACTCAGTTCTGGCTGCAGTGGCACCCACAGCACCAAACACAGCCAACAAACCGGTAAACTGATCCAACCCCTGATTTACAGCCCCCAACCATAGAAACTGAATTTATATCCATACAACGGGATGCAAAACAATCCTCTACAATACTTAACTTCACAAAATTTCAATTCTGTCCCCAGGGGTGAGGACCCAAAATGAATTTAAGAAAAGGCAGAAAAGTGGCAAAAGGCAAAAGAGACTGCAAGTAGGTTGGAGAACAAAGATGGGTCCACCGACTCAGGTTAAACCACTGCAGGAGACTGAGGGAAAAGAAAGCCAAAAGAGACACAAAAGAGAACAGAACAAGACCAGACCCAGAAGGAGGGCAGAAACCACAATCACACCAGGAGGGAACAGAAAAGAAAGAAAGAAAGAAAGAAAGAAAGAAAGAAAGAAAAGAAAAAAGCGTCCACTTCCGGGGTTCTCTCTGCATTCACTGGTAAACAGCCTGTGGAGAGAGACAGCAGCCCAATGCATGGCACTGTATCTCCGCAAGCCAGCAACTGTCCGTGGGCAGAGTAGTAGACAACCTTAGCAGGCCTGCCCTGAGAGCGGCCTCCTCGGGCTCCCAGCCATCCAAGCAGTCTCCGCGGGTGTGCGCCCAGCTAGGAACCACTAGGGGGAGCCAGCGACAGTTTTAACCCCAGGCATAACTGGGCTGATTTCTTCTAATGCTTTATACATTTTAGATTGAAGTCCTTTGTCTGATGCACAGTTGGCTAAGACATTTTCCCAGTTCGTGGGTTTTCTTTTCACTCTGTTGGAGATTTCCTTTGACATGCAGAAACTTTTTAGTAAGATGAGATCCCAGTTGTTGATTCTGGAAAGTGTTTCCCGTGCAGTTTGATTTTTGTTCATGAACTCTCTGCCTACTCCTATGTCATCGAGATTTTTACCTACTCTGTCTTCTAGTAAGTTTAGTGTCTCTGTTTTAATACTCAGATCTTTGATCCATTTTGACTTTATTTTAGTGCATGGTGATAGACATGGATGTAGTTTTAGTTTACGGCCTATAGAAAGCCAGTTTTTCCAGCACCATTTGTTAAAGAGGCTATCTTTCTTCCAATGTACATGTTTGGCCCCTTTGTCAAAGATGAGGTGGCTAAGAGTGTTTGTGGTGGTGGCTGTATCTTCTAATCTATTCCATTGATCTTCAGGTCTGTTTTGATTCCAGCACCATGCTGATTGGATCACAGTAGCTTTGTAGTATGGTGTCAAGTCGGGGATTGTGATGCATCCTGCCTTACCTTTATTGCGCAGAATTGCCTTTGCTATTCTAGGGCTATCCTGGTTCCAGATGAATTTCAGGAATGCTTTCTCTAGCTGTGTGAGGTAGGCAAGTAGTATTTTGATTGGGATTGCATTAAATCTGTATAATAATTTTGGGAGAATGGCCATTTTCACAATCTTTGTTCCTACTATCCATGAACAGGGAATACCTTTCCATTTTCTGAGATCTTCTTCGATTTCCTTCTTTAGAGTAATGCAATTTTCACTACATAGATCTTTTACTCCCTTTGTTAGATGGATTCCTAAGTGTTTCATTTCTTTGGACAATACAGTGAAAGGTGGGGTTTCGTTAAATATTTCTGTTGATGTTTTAGTTTCAACTGCATAAATTTCTGCTCTAACCATAATAATTTCACAAATATGAACACGACAACTATCGCAACTCTGAACTGCAGTCCTATACCACTACTAACATTAACCCTTTCCCTTCCCCTACCACTTTCCCTTACCCTTTCCCTTTCCCTTCCCATTTCCCTTCCCCTTTCATTCCCCTTTCCCTTCCCCATTCCCTTCCCCAGACCCTAATCCAAACCTTAACCCTAAACCCTATCTCAAAACCTAACCCTAACCCTAACCCTAACCCTAACCCCTAACCCTAACCCTAACCCTAACTCCTAACCCTAACCCTAACCCTAACCCTAAATTAAATAATATCTACAATCAAACAGAAATGCAAATTCAAATTACCAGAACCTGTGGGACACAACAAAAGCAGTCCTCAGAAGAAAATTTATAGCACTAAACTCCCACATCAGAAAAATGGAAAGATCACATATAAACAACCTAATAATGTACCTTAAACTTCTAGAAAGAGAAGAGCAAGTCAAATCCAAAGCCCAAAGAAGGGAGTAAATGATCAAGATCAGAGCAGAAGTTAATGCAATTGAAACTAAGAAGACAGTAAAAAGAATTAATGAATCGAAGAGTTGGTTCTTTGAAAGAATAAATAAAATTGATAAACCCCTGGCCTACCTTATAAAAAGGGGGAAAGAAAAATTTCAGATCCATTCAATAAGAAATGAAAAGGATAAAATCACTACAGACCCTGTGGAAATACAGAAGACCATCAATACCCACTTCAAAAACTTTACTCACATAAATTCCACAACACAGAAGAAATGGACAGATTAGTAGAAACATATGAATTAGTGAAGATGAATCAAGAAGATGTAAAACTGCTGAACAACCCAATTTTAGTTAATGAAATTGAAAATGAAATTAGAAGCTTACCAACAAAGAAAAGTCCAGGTCCTGATGGATTCACTACTGAATTTTACAAGAAATTTAGGGAGGACTTAACTCCTCAAACTCTTCAATGAAACTGAAGGGGAAGCATGTCTCCCTAATTCATTCCTGGAAGCAAGTATTACTCCCATAATAAAACCAGAGAAAGACCCAACCAAAAAAAGAAAATTACGGGCCAATCTCCCTAATGAACATAGATGCAAAAATCCTCAATAAAATACTGGCAAATAGAATACAGCAAGGTATCAGGAAAATGATACACCATGATCAAGTGGGATTCATCCCAGGAATGCGGGGATGGTTCAACATATGCAAATCAATAAATGTAATACACCATATCAACAGGGCCAAGGACAAGAATCACATGATCATCTCAAGAGATGCAAAAAAAGCTTTTGACAAAATTTAACACTTATTCACGATAAAAAAACCTACAGAAAATTGGAATAGATGGTCTCTACCTCAACCTGACAGAAGCCATATATCATAAACCAACAGCCAATATCTTACTAAATGGAGAAAAAACTGACAACTTTTAACATAAAATCAGGAAAAGACAAGGATGTCCATTATCACCACTCCTATTCAATATGGTTCTGAAAATATTAGCCAGAGCAATTAGACATGAGAAAGAAATAAAAGGAATAAGGATAGGAAAGGAAGAAGTTAAATTATCACTATTTGCAGATGATATGATATTCTACATAGAAGACCCCCAAAAATCCATTGAAAGACTTCTTGATGTAATAACCAAATTCAGAAATGTAGCTGGATACAAGGTCAGCACTCAACAATCAATAGCTTTCCTGTACACAAACAACAAGGTCACTGAGAGAGAAACAAGGGAAACCACACCCTTCACTACAACAACCAAAAAATTGAAATACTTAGGAATCAATCTAACAAATGAAGTAAAAGATCTATACAGTGAAAATCACGTTACTCTGAAAAAGGAAATCAAAGAGGATTTCAGAAAATGGAAAGATATTCCCTATTCTTGGACAGGAAAAACAAATATCATGAAAATGGCCATTCTTCCAAAATTGTTGTACAGATTTAATGCAATCCCAATTAAAATACCACTTGCCTACCTCACAGAGCTAGAGAAAGCATTCCTGAAATTCATCTGGAACCAGAAGGGACCTTGAATTGCAAAGGCAATTCTGGGCAACAAAGGTAAAGCAGGAGGCATCACAATTCCTGACTTGAAACTATACTACAAAGCTACTGTGATAAAATCAGCATGGTACTGGAATCAAAACAGACCTGAAGATCAGTGAAATAGATTAGAAGATACAGCCACAGCTACAAACACAGTCAGCCACCTCATCTTTGACAAAGGGGCTAAACATGTACTTTGGAAGAAAGATAGCCTCTTTAACAAATGGTACTGGAAAAACTGGCTTTCTATGGGCTGTAAACTAAAACTAGATCCATGTCTATCACCATGCACTAAAATAAAGTCAAAATGGATCAAAGATCTGAATACTAAAATAGAGACACTAAATTTGCTGGAAGACAAAGTAAGTAAAAATCTTGAAGACATAGGAGTAGGCAGAGAGTTCATGAACAAAAATCAAACTGCATGGGAAACACTTCCCAGTATCAACAACTGGGATCTTGTCTTACTAAAAAGTTTTTGAATGTCAAAGGAAATTTCCAACAGAGTAAAAAGAAAACCCAGGAACTGGGAAAATATCTTAGCCAATTTTCCGTCAGACAAAGGACTTCTTTCTAAAATGTATAAAGAATTAAAAAATGTCAGGTCCCTAAATTTCAAAGACCCAATCCAAAAATGGGCATCTGAGATGAATACACACTTCTGAGAGAAAAAAATGCAAATGGCAATAAATATATAAAAAAAAGTGTTCAACATTAATGGTCATTCATGAAATGCAAATTAAAACAACACTGAGATTCCATCTCACTCCAGAAAGAATCGCCAAGATAAAAAAAACAACTAATAGCAAATGCTGGAGGGGTTGTGGGGAAAAAAGAACTCTTCTTCACTGTTAGTGGGAGTGTAGACTGGTGCAATCACCATGGGAATCATTGTGGAGATTCCTCAAGTTGCTAGGATTAGAGATCCCATTTGACCCAGCTATCCTGCTTCTGGGCATTTTCCCAGATGAAGTGAAAACATCACACCACAGTGATATTTGTGCACCCATGCTTATGGCAACCCAATTTGTAATATCCATATCTTGGAAACAACCCAAGTGCCCATCAATCAAGGAATGGATAAAAAGATGTAGTATTTTTATACAATGGAATACTTCTCAGCTATCAAGAAAGACTGCATTGATACTTTTATAAGTAAATGGACATGACTTGAGACCATACTCATAAGTGAGATAAATCAAACCCACATGTGTAAATACCATATTGTCTCCCTAGTGTAAAAAACTGAAACAGCATATATGATCCAAAATCTACAATAAATACTGTGTAGTGGTAGGAGTCTTCTCAAAAAGCAAAAGTATCTGGGAAAGGGAAAAGTAGTTAAGAAGGAAGGGAAAAGGGAAAAGAAATCTGTGTATATGTACATGTAAGATAGTTAAAATGACTATACTGCTCAATGTATTAGTTATTGAGAAAGAATGGTAAATACTCATATGATTAGATCAATTTTACATGTCTATATCTTTTAATGAAAACAACCATTTTGAACATAATGAGACACAATATTGCAATCATTGTCAAGTTCCTATCATCTTGTTTTGTAAACCTATGTTACTGCTGGGGATTTGCGATTGTCCTTTGCCCCTTTGCTTTTTGTCTTTGTTTTCTGTGTCTTTTTTCTCTTAAATAATAATTTAAAAAGCATATAATGGCCTGAAAACTCAGGAAGAACACTGTATGTTACCCTTATGTCTACAAGTACAGTCTTGGCTGAGGCTTCCACTGAGACTTGTGGCTCTGAGAAGTACACTTTAATGGGTTCTGTGGGCCTCAAGCCCCATTAATCTTCATCAGCAAGTTCAAGTAGATAAGCCAGTGATGCATCTGGTGATGATTTCCTGTGAGGGTAAGGAGTTAGAGGATGGCATATCCAATCTCTGGAGGCTAGGACAGTTGCTCTTCTAATGGCACTTGAGATTGTAGAGGGGGCAGGGTGTTATAGGAACTCATGAATTGGAGCATTCTCTTGACCAGTGCCCTTCCTTATCACACTTGAAGAAAATGTGTGTGTGTGTGTGGGGGGCTCAGCCAGCTCCACCTTGTTTTGGTTTACCTGTCTTAGGAGCCCCAAGTGTCACTGCTAAAAGATCAGATTGATATTTCACAAGTTTTATTTTGAGTTTTATCTCTGTTGTTGAAAACATGAAAATTCATAAAAAGAAGGTCTCCTTATGGGGTTTGAGGGCCATGTTTAGTCTTTTGTTTTGAGATCTGGCCTACAGCAGGAGGTATCTGTCTCCTCCAAGGTCACAAGACATCTTGTCCTCTGTGCTGGCTCCTTTGATGGACTAGCTCGGTCTGACTGCCTATAATGTTTTTAATTGACTTCACTACCTGCAAAATTTTTCCCTCTGAAGAAGTAACCTGAACTGCTATGAGGGTTAATAGGTAATAACTGATGTGGATTGTTCAGGCTGAATGGGGTCATAGTTGTTGAACAGCAGTCAGAGATACTCTGCAGAACTTCTAACTAATGGCCCTCAGTAGATACCAGACATTTTTATCTTGGGTAGGTGTACAGCTTTAAGTCTAGAGAAGACAAAGGCAAAGAATCAATTAAGTATGCAGGGACCAAATAATAGAATCAACAGGATAATTATGAGTACAGTTCTAGTAATAGATTCCCATAAGGAGGATAAGGATAAGGTCTAGGGAATTTTAGAAATTGACATGTTACTGATTTGTCATATACACTTAGTTTTTACAAATACATAAGTACCTGCTGTGCTGTTAGAATATCTAATGCCATCTAATTTTGGTGGACAGCTTGTTTTATTAATTTTACCTTTTTTATTTAGGAGAGAGATCAGCTGCAATGTCATATAAGGCCTGTTGAATGTGGTTAATTATGGCCTCAATATACGTCATATCACCTTTTTCTGGACAAGATCTGGTGGATCCCAGTAAAATGAATCTAAAAGGAATTTAATGTATTTGTTATTCTTTTCATCTGTATGATACCTGGGGATTGGCACTTTCAAGGCAAGAGCAAACTTTAATCAAAGTTTGTATAATTAAAACATGAGAAGTAGGACTGAAAATTAAGTTTAGAAACTGTTTCTAAGTTATAGCAATTGTAACCCATTGGCTCTTAGGTCCTTTTGTTGATGGAATCTGACATTTTGTGAACATAAAAATTATCATTTGACTGATGACCTCATGTTGGTTGCTGACTGGAGCATAAGAAAAAGGCAGATGTCTGGATCTGAAAGAAAATATTTATCATCATAAACAATCTCAATTTTATACTTGAAGGCATGAATATACCATAAGTAATAATGAGTTGTATTAGCTATGTGAAACTTTTGTATTGGCATCAAGAACCTTAGCATATTTTTATAACTTTAGTTAGGTTGTCTCTCATCAGACTATGGAGATTACTGGGGCCTTCAATTAATAAATAAGAACTGGTTAATGTTACCAAGCAGACACTTTCTGATCCATAAACTGAAGTCCTGTCCAACAACCTGTCAACTCCAAGGGATTTTGTTTAGCTAATTTTAGCATCATTATAGCCAGCTGGCAACCCAGATAGAAGCATGCTTTTTAAATATACAACCCAAAAAAACCTTGAGTAAATGATCTGAAAATGTAAAAAAAGGAAAAGAGAAAAGATTGTCGAGTTCAAGTAAAAAGGAACAGCTCTTTGTGTATATAATATACAAAGAAACATACATAGACAATCTGTACAGAGTGCACATAGAAACATATACAGTTTAATAGACAAATACCTTATACAATCAGAGTGCACTCAAATATATTTGGCCAAATTAAACTATAATTTACACATGTAAGTATAAGTTGACTAATGAGAACCTTTTTGTAGGTCAATTAACAGAGATCGCTTGAAATAAGAATAGCAGACCCAGGGTCATTCTCAGCAGTATGATTGACTTTTTCTTGAGCTGTTTGCCATAGCTGAGCCCACTCTTGTGAGCTGAGGGTGAGGTTTATAATCACAAATCATCCTTGAAATGTAAATCATAGCCATTAGTTATAAATTTAAACTCTCTAATATAATTTTGTGGGGCAAAAGAAAAGGAACCTAATTTATGGTTAATTTGAGATAGATCAGCAAGGAAAAAGGAACATGAGTATGAACTAGTCCCTCAGGACCAGCCTGTTCCTGAAAGGGGAATAGGGATTGAGGCTGAGAAGGCTATCAAATGAGAGATGTAGATGGCCACCAAGCAGCCAACAGCACAGCAGACATCAGTGGGCAGTTACAGGGTGATCGACCATAAAATGACCACTCATCACCATATGAGAAGGAAGCACAAGATGGCAACTGGTTACCATGAGACCCACAACAAGATGGCTGCTGTCAGTTACATGGTGAGGGAGCACAAGATGGCAACTGGTCAACATGTGACCTGCAGCAAGATGGCTGCTGTTGAACACACAACGAGGGACTGCAAGATGGTGCCCTTTTACCCTGTGACCTGTTACAAGATGGCAGCAGACTGTCACATGGTGGAGGACCACAAGATCATGGCTGTCCTCCATGTGAACTGCAGAAAGATGACTGCTAAGGACCATGTGGTGTGGGATCACAAGATGGTGGTCAAACACCATGTGGCCTACTAGGTGGCTGAGAAATGCAAGACTGAGTGTGGTGAGCTGGCTGGGAGAATGGCGACACAGGAGCAGAGGGGAAAGAAAAAGAGCTGTCCAGTGGGGTAGGGGGTATGGGAAGGGGCAGTAAAGACAGGAGGTGCATTATCTAAGGGGTCCAGTGGGAAGGAAGGGGGAGATCCTGGCGGAGTAGAATGAGCCAGAAGTTCCTGGACCAATGTACAAGATTGAATGAGAGAAGAACATGTCCTCATAGTGAGAAAGGCTTGAATATAAGGGATTTTTGCCAACTTGCCACCATTGTGGTAAAAGTTATATAAATCTTGAAGGACAGAGGGATCAAATGTCCCCCTCTTAGACCGTGGGATACCATTAGGCTGATAGGTCAGCCAAGCCAACTGGCAGTAAAAGGTCATTTTTTTAGTTTTTATAGCCTTCTCAAGACCAAGAGCACCAAGGTTACAAATCAGGCACCTCAGAGGCATGCTTCTTGGGGGACAGGAAATAGTATTCACCATAGTGACTGAATTAGAGGTGAGCCAAGTGAACAACTCTGCCTTGGGACATGAGAGCTTTGAGCCCTGCCCAAGGATGTGAGAGCTGTCCTGTGTCACACTTATCAAAGCAGGTCATCGCCTGTCTTGAAATCATAACAAGAAAGGTCCCAACACTTGTTCTCATCAGCCCTCACCAACAGTGTGGGGCAGGGTCCCAGAGGACAAGAGGGTAACAGTTCTGCCTTCATTATCCAAGGAACATGAGAACGCTATCTTTGTCCAGGGATGGCAAGAGGTTATCTGATGTATGCTTATGAATTTTTATAGCTAGGAAAATGGAACGGGAAACCTCGGATGGAAAGGTGGCTCACCTGTGACAAATGAAGTGGGTCACTGTTGGATGCAGGCTAGTGGCCTCAAATAACGAGGTCCTGGAGGAAGAAAATTGTCTCATTGGGCAGGGAAGCTCAAGACCAGGGGGTAACCCCCATAAGCCAATACCCTCTGCCAATCTGAGTCTCAAGGCACCAATATATTAGGGTTTTCTGGAACAATAGAGAAGCTAAAAGTAAAAAAAGAAAAGAATGCATTGAGGATGTGGAAAGGAGCACACAACCCACAGTGGTTGGGTGATCTCCTTTGACTGGATACAGAGAGGCAGAGGGTTATATGACCTCTGATGAGAAGAGGTGGATGGGGCAGGCATTGATGATGTGTGAGAAACTGATTGAAATTTGCAACTTGGGCCAAAGAGGAAGAAGGAGGAAGTGGGCATCAGGGTAAGCATTCCTGCTTCGGCCTTCCACCATGTTAGCCCATAACCATAATTGTGTAATAATTTATACTAGGGCAAGAACTATTCAACCAGTGCAAAAGGCCAGATACCTTGCAACCATGGGGGAGACAAACACCTCTACTCTGGGCCAGACCTCAAGACAAAAGAAAAATCAAATGCACCCACATATTTCCTAAGGATAAGCATGCAGAACTGATATTCTAAACAGGTCCCTGTCACTCAGAGGAAGCCAGGGGTCACCATCTCAACCCCTTACCGAATGAATCGTTGCTCTTTATGCATGCCCCCTTGCTACATGACCAGCTTCCCCATTTGTACCCAATTTAATCAGTTCTATTAGTGCAATAAACCTTATTGGCTAATCATAGTTTGGTCCCACCTCATTCCCACCTTGTGAGTTCCCATGTTTTCCCCACCTTAGACCTGCCTCACTTTGAGGTTTTACTTTATGAAATTCCCTAGAAAACATAAAGTCCTTAGCAATACACTCAGGACCTCTTCCACTTCTCTCTCAGACAAAAGCTTTCTTTCTCTCAATAAATATGTTCTTCTCTGAACTTCCATTATTCCTAAAGTTGATTCTTCAATTTTAGAGGACATGAACTCTTACCGAACATATAGTAGGTTGGGAGTTTCATTCCCTATATCAGAAGCACTACCCTCTGGACGGAACTCAGCTCAGTACCAAAATAGTCCTCAGCAAGCACAGGATGTCATGAAGGAGATAAGATAGGACAAGGAATTTTGCAGGTCTTAGGACATCTGGAGACACCTGGAGACACTAAAATTTTCATCAAACCTTCAAGGACCCTGTTCACTGAAGTGCAAGACTGCCAGAGAACTTTGACCACAGATGTTTATTAAAATGGTCCCACCTACTTTCTTTCCAACCCTATAAAAGGGATACACTTCTCTTTGTTTGGGGCAGATGGTCATATCACTTCCTGGCTGCCTGCACACACACACACACACACACACACACACACACACAAAATCCCATGCCATACTGCCCTGACACAAGCCTGGTTGTCTCTGTTGAGTCTTCCCTATCACCTTGTGTGGTACATATGTTATACTATCTTCAGGCTGTAGTTGTGCCTCTTGGCTTCCTAGATCCTCAGTGATCTTCTTTCCCATCCTCAGTGCCAGAGTTTGGATGTAAGGAATCCTTCAAAGACCCACGTGCCAAAGGCTTAGTCCCTAGCTTGACACAACTGGAGGATGGTGAGATTGTTAAGAGGTGAGGCCTAGTAAAAGGTCCAAGGGAGGACAGGCATTGAGGGAAGAGTAGGACCTCTTTATGGGCTTGCTGGCTAACATAGTATTGTAGGTTTGCTCCATCATGTGTTCCCACCATACTGTCCCATCACAGACTGAAAGCACTGGAGTTGACTGACCATGGACTGAAAGCCCTGAGACCTTCAACCAAAATAGTGTTTTAAAAATTTAACAATGGATATAACTGACTAACACATTCAGCTTGAGATCTGGCAAAATCTAGCCTAGGAGAACAATGAAGAGCAGAAGAGGGAAAATTCTGGTATAAATAAGTTATAAATTTAGATTAATAACTACATCATGGAGTAGAGGTTGCTCTTTAGCTGCCTGGAGGCAAACCAATGTGATAGATATATTGTTCATATTCAGTATGATTTTCAATATAAAGTTAAACCAATATTTTAAAGTCCATGTTTAACATTTTATAAGTGTGAATCTTCAGTTTCCCCACAAGTGCTGTAGCCAGGGGCAGACAACTCATCACACCATGCCACACCACACAACTGCTCTGCTGAAAATTTAGGTCCTAGTGATCTTAAACCCTTCCCCAGTAAAGAACCCAAAACAAGCAAAGTTTAGCATAAAAATGACAGCTTATTTGGAAAAAAAAGGTGAAAAAGAAGGAGGATAAACAGCTACAGTGATATGGTAGGGGTCATTAGAGCTGAAAAGTCTTATCCTAGAGTGTTTCCCATCCCCCAGGTGGGCACTTGTCATTCTGATCTGTTCTCTTGACTGTCTTTGATTCTAAACTAGGTATGTCTGCCATCATTCCTTCTAGCTTTTTGGTTTCTTCCTGTACCTTTGTAATGGATAAGTAAAGGGAAGAGGGTTTATAGGAGGCAATTTAGACTTAATGTTTAAGTAAAGAGGACATATGCACCTGTGTTTATCTGGTGCAATACTATACTAATGTTAAAGTGAGAAAATCGATACATGTGTATATGTGTAGGTAGGTGTGTGCATTTGTGTCTTGCATATTAAATAAAAGTCCTGAGGTGGCTGTCTTTTATCTCCCTTGCAATCCATCAGGTAGATGAGGGCAGCCAGCTTTCCTGGTCTTTCAAATTTCTGCCTCCTCAGTGTACTGTAAAACTCTTATGATAATTGTGTTACTTGGTGCCCATTCAGTCCACCTTTTCTCTTTCTTCTTTGTCTTTCTGTCATTGCTGCAGTTACTACCTGCAAAGACAGAAGCTGCTTCTAGTAAAGTTTGCATTAATTTCTTTAGTGAAGATTCATGAGATTTTATTTTATCCCTTTTGTTGCCTGTGACCCACTGTTACTACAGAAGTATTTGATGACAATGAATTTAACTCTTGCTCTGTTGTCATGAGCTTTTGACAGATATTTGAGTGGACCAGCTGTGTGCATTCTCATATTCTTGGTCTCTTTAGAGAGACAGTTGTTCTAAGGTTGATAGGATCAAACTTGCAGGACCTTTATTAGAAGAAAGCCCTTAAGGAAACACATAGAGAAGGCTGGAGTAATGGGGAGAGCTTGATCTCACCACCAACCAGACCTTTTTTAAGGAGAGGGAAGGAGAAAGATTGGTTGGGAAGAAGATTAAGGCACAATATGCTCAGCAAGAGCAATGGAAAGACTTAGAAACTGGACTGCCCCAGAGCAGTAATGTCTGCCTCGCTTGTTCCCTCTGCTGAGTGTCTGGGAGAGCCACTCTCTTAGCCTCTGAAGCTTCATTTAATCCAATCCTGCAGTACTTGATTATGAGTCTGGTAATTTAGTTTGCTCTTTCCTCTTTTGTATTTTCCCACATCATTGCTGGCTTTGCATTTTTCCCTTCTTTTGCTTCAAACCTGAGCATTTTTTTAAAATTATATTTTAAAGAGCATATAACAGAATAAAACAAACCAAGACAAACTAGTGCAAGAGATACAGGACTTCAAAACATTATGAAATCAACAACAATTACCATAATGCCTTTTGATGTCTTCAAAATAGCTGCAGATAACTTCAAGCACAGTAAAAATCAAACAGAACAGAATAGAATAGAAGCAATAAAAACAAAACAATGAATGTGATAAAGGACTTCAAGACAAGCCAATAGTGAATCCAAAATTGCTGCCATAATATATCTTGCTATCCTTGAAATACCTTCTCCTGCCATGGGATTTAACGTAATCAAACAAAACAATGAAAAATAAAACCCAAACCAACAAAGAAATAGAAATGAGATAGGACTTCAAAACCTGACCATAGGGAATCAACAATGGCTGCAACCCTCAGAAGGAGATTCCCCCTATTTGCCACATGGCTAGTGATATCCTCTGAGCCTATGATCAGACCACTGACCCTAGACTTGCAATGTTAGTGAAACACCAAAGCACCACAGGTATCTCATTGCATTTCACCTTGATAGCTATCATCACAGCCTGTGTTTCTCCAGATAAGCTGATTGCTTACAGTGGGGGGGGGGTGAGTGAATTGGTACTTCTTGTTTGCCATCCCACACACCAGAAGGGGTTGGGATCTAGCTGTCCCCAGTCCACCAGTGGCCTGTGCATGGTGCTGGTTCCCAGACTGGGCTTGTTTACTGCTATAGCCATTGTTCTCTCCCCGCAGTCTGTGAATGTTGCTGATTCATGGAATAGGCTTGGGTCTAGTTGTTCCCAGTCCACTGGAGGCCCACACATGGTGCTGATTCCCAGACTGGGCCTATTTGTTGGTGTGTCCATTGTTCTCTCTAATCCCAGTCCATGAATGGCCCAAACCTGAGCTTTTTTATGGTAATGTTTTGTATTGTTTTGTTTTGTTTTGTTTTGTGAGATAAGGTCTCACTATAAAACTGAGGTTGGCTTCAAAATCACTACAATCCTCTTGCCTCAGCTTCCATAGTGCTGGGATTAGAGGTCTGTGCCAACTACACCCAACAAGTATGTTCTTTTGTCCTGGAGCTATAAAAACCAAGAACACAAACAATGAAACAAGAAATAAAATGAGTTGTTAATATTTATATTGTGTTAAAAAGTAATACTGTTGCAGGCAGCTGAGTTAGACAGAAATATTATAGGCAGACAGACAGGGATGGACCCTCAAAGGAGCTAACACAGAAGACCAGATATCTTGCAAATGTGGGGGAGATGGATGCCTCCCACTGTGGGCCCCTATATTAATATTATGATCATTGATTTAGATTCATTCACAAAATATTTATGATCATTATTTTAGATTCATTCACAAAATTTTGAAGGTCTACCACCATATACATCAGACATGTGAAACACAGACAAACACTCTCAAGTTACCTTTGGTGTCCTCCCAGCCTGCTGCCTTAGGGAAATACCAAACTAATAGTGATACAGGGGAAAGTAACTCCCAATGTACTAGATGTCTGGTACAGTTTCGTGCTCTCTAAAATCAAAGAATGAATTTTAGGAATGGAAGTTAAGAGAATACATTTATTGAGAGAAAGAAAGCTTCTGTCTGAGAGACAGACAGAAGGGATCCAGAGTGGGTTGCCAAGAATGCTATTTTTTCTAGCAATTTTATAGAGAAAACCCCCAAGGCAAGGCAGGTCCAAAGTGGGGAAAAAATGGGAACTTGCATGGTGGGCATGAGGTGGTAGGTACAGAACTATGGTCAACCAATAAAATTAATTGTTCAGGTAAAATTTATTAAATTGAGGACAAATGGGGAAGCGAGTCACATCACAAGGGGGCATGCATATAAAGCACTGACTGTCCCTATAGCATGTTGGGTTACTGATTCTGGGCTTCCTCATGGTAACAGAGACCTATTTGGAATATAAATTCCTGATATTTATCCTTAGGAAGTATATGGGTGCATCTGATTTATCTTTTGTCTCGAGGTCTGGCCCACAGTAGGAGGTATCTGTTTCCCTCACAATTGCAAGGTATCTCATCTTTTGCACTGGCTTCTTTGAGGGTCCAGCCCTGTCTGACTACCTATAATATTTCTAACTCAACTGTCTGTAGCAATTAGGCTTCAGCAACCCAAAAGTATATTGTCATTGTTCATCAATTTTTTTTTTTGGTGGCACCAGAGATCAAACTCACAGCCTCACGCCTGCCAGACAGGCACTTAAGCCACTGAGGCAAACTCCCAGCCCTAGTTTTTTGAGGCAGAGTCGCACTATGTAGCTCAGGCCGGCCTTGCACTCACGTTGTAGCTCAAGCCAGCCTCAAACTCACAATGCCCCACCTACCTCAGCCTCCTGAGTGCTGGGATCATCATTTCTTAATACAACAGCACAGTAACAGTATATTTTAAATTTTTAAATTTTATTTGTACATATCTGCAGTTCATGTAGTTTACAATGAATCATCTTGGGGAATAGTTACATGCACATATTGCAGCATGTTTCTTTTTTTTAACTCCCTTTCCTTTCTCTCCTCCCTTCCAGTTCCCTATCTCATTTTTCATTTCTGTTGATATTTGTCTTACCTTGCATTATGTTATATAATTATCACAAAAATTGTAGCTATTAAGGTCATGTACATGAAATGACTTAATTCTTATTTCTCCTTCCCCCTTCACCTCTTCTCCATGTTCCTTTGATCTACTTTCCTATTGCAAATGATCCATCTCTTTATACATTTTCTGTCCATCCTTTATCATTTTCTTTGATTTGTCTCACTCAATTTAAAGATACCATGTGCTATTTAAGCTTATTTATCTGGTTTATTTCACTCAACATTAAATTTTCCAGATGCATCCATTGTCCTATCAATGTCTCAAGATTGTCATTCTCAACAGCTGTTCGTTCTCTACAGCTCCATCATGTATAGATACCACATTTTCATTATTCAATTGCCTGTTAATGGGTATACAGGCTGCTTCCAAGATTTAGCCATTATGAATTCTGTTGTTATAAACATTGCCATACATGAATCATCATAGTAGGATAACATAAGTTCTTTGGAAAAGATACCTAGCAGGATAGCTGCTGTCTTATGAAATTTCTCACATCAGTTCCTTGAGAAATCTTTATATTGATTCCCATAATGGTTGCACTAGTTTGCATTTCCACCAATAATGAAGGAGGGTTTGTTTTTCACCACAGCCTCACCAGCGTTTGTTACTGTATGATTTCTTAATGAATGGCATTGTTTCTAGTATAGGACGAAATCTTAGCATTGTTTTTACTTACATTTCTCTGATGGCCAGAGATAGCATTTTTTCATATATTTGTTGACCATTTGTATTTCTTCCTCTGTGAAGTAGCTATACATTTCTCTTGCCCATTCCTTGAGTGGGTCTCTAGTTTGAGTGGGTCTCTAGTTTGAGACTGTTTAATTATTTTTTAGTTCTTTGTATATTCTAGTTGTTAACCCTCTATCTAAGGAGTAGCTAGCAAATTATTTTTCCAATGTATAGGTTGTTTCTTCACTCAACTCACTGTTGCATTTGTACACAAGCTTTTAAGTCTGATATAACCCCATTTGTTGATTCTTGCTACTATTTCTTATGCAATTGGGGTTCTGTTTAGAAAGCCCTTTCCTAAACCTATATCTTCAGGTGTTTTACCTATTTTATTTTCTAGATAGGCTTTCTGTTTTAACGTTTAGGTCTTTTACCATTTTGATTTAAATTTAGTATATTGTCAGAAATAAAGGTTCAGTTTCAATCTTCTGAAAAGAGATAAACCAATTTTCCTAGCACCACTTGTTGAATAGGCTATCTTTCTTTCCACATATGCTTTTGGCCACTTTGTCAAAGATCAAATAGTTGGATATGTATGAGGAGGTATCTGTATCCAGTTCAACTATTTACTCCTTCTGTTATCTTTAAGAGATTTGAACTCTGTTCCTATGTTCTGCTAGATTACTTCAGGTAGATCCAACAGATCCAATCATAAAACATTTCTATATGATGATCCTTGCAGTTACAGTTTCTCCGCTATTCTTATACTTTTTGAGACTATGGCCACTTGTTACTTGTGATTGTTCTGTGATGAGGTAGGTGAAATGGAGGGAGGAGAATAGAGAGTGGTCGAATGAGGAATATAAGACACTAAGAGGAGATTTCTAGAGGGAATAATGGCAGAATAGAATAAAAGCTTGATGTGAGATCTGATTTTATTTCAGTACTTTTGATCTGTTGAGTTGAATGGTGGGAACGAAGCTGGATTAAGTCTTGTCTTGGTGCTCTCAGGGATCCCTACAGAATCTTGGTATTCAGGGTCATGGCACTAATCAATCCATGAGGTATATCCATTTTTTTTTTAACAGAGAAGAAAGATGTCATGGCTCTGTTTCTGAGTTGCAATGAGGGAAAGTTGAAATTTACATCTTGTGAGTCACTTGGAATGTCCTAATATCACTTCAAATTCTAAATATAGTTTAATTTTGCAGTATGATTTTTTATAGCCAGAAAGAAATCAAAATACACCTTCCTTCAGTCAAACTTCGTTTGTTTCTGACAGTGTGCAATCAGCATGCCAGTGCTGTTTCCTTTCTATCAACTCTGTACTCATTATCTATGATTTCCACCCATCTAAATAATGATGACACTAAAGGAGGAAGAGAAAAGGCAAAAAGCAGAGGCTGGGACTTAGCTCAGTAGTGAAGTACTTGCCTGGCAATTGTGAGGTTGTGAGGTGGATCCCCAGTACCAAAAGAAGAAAAAAAAAAGGCAAAAAGTAATATATGAATGGATGCTGTCAGATTATGCTTTTGTCCTCTGTGCCTTGCAGATGTGTATAGCTCATGTTGTCTCTGCCTCTGTCTGTCTGTGTCTGTCTGTCTGTCTGTCTGTCTGTCTGTCTCTCTCTCTCTCTCTCTCTGTGTGTGTGTGTGTGTGTGTGTGTGTGTGTGTGTGTATGCTCTTGTGGGTTCCTGTGGCCACTTCTGTAGGTCTCTGGGTGCAACTCCTCCCTTTGAGGGCTATGCCTATTCCTCAGATGGTTGCTTCCTGTCAGTTGTTTTGGTGATCTATCCAGTTACTTTCACCTTTAGAAACTCTCCCTTTAGAAGATGCTTTTGGGTAGAAATTAAAGTGGTTCCAGGACAATTTTCTCTCCCTAAATGCTCATGAAACTGGTCCATGGAAAGCATGTGACATCATTACACCATTTTCAAGAAGATGTGCAATTTCTTTCCAGATGAACAACCACGGCTTGGCTGGTGTGGCAGTTTCTCATCTCTGCTGTCCTACTCTCCAGTATACTAGGCAAGGGTCAAATGTAAGTCAACCTCACGTACAAACATTTGTGTATTCCTCTGAACTCTACAAGGATCCCTTGGCAAGGTTTTTCTTGTTCATCTGAAGGTGAACATATAGAAGAAGCTACATAATCCTGAGTTGGCAGCAATTCTGTTCACATTCTCTCTTTTCTCCACTTTTGTGACCCGTTTTCTCCTCAGTGTGGAACTAGTATTGATATAGGGAAATGAAACTCCCAACCTACTATATGTCCAGTATGAGTTCATGTTCTCCCAAAATTGAAGAATGGATTTTAAGAACAACGGAGGTTAAGAGCAGAATATATTTATTGAGAGAAAGAAAGTTTCTGTCTGAGGGACAGAAGGGGTCATGAGAAGGTTGCCAAAGGCTCTGTGTTTTCTAGGGAGTTTTATAAAGCAAAACCACCAGATGAGATGGGGCCATGATGAGGAAAACCTGGGGACTTGCAAGCTGGGCATAAGTGGGACATAATTAGGGCCAACCAATAAGATTTAAATGCTCAGTAAAATTGACTAGATTGGGTACAAATGGAGAAGCGAGTCACATAGTAAACAGACATGCTCCACAGCAGCGATTCTTCCTGTATGGGGTTGGGATGGTGACTCCCAGCTTCCTCAGGGTGATAGAGAACTATTTAGAGTATCAGTTCTTAGGATATGGGTTCATTGGTTTGTTCTTTGTCTTGGACCTGGCCCACAACAGGAGGTGTCTCTTTCCCCAAAGTTGCAAGATATCTGGACTTCTGCACTGGCTCCTTTAAGGACCTAGCCATCTGACTGCCTATAATGTTTCTAACTCAGCAGCCTGTAACAGTATCTTTGCTATAGGAATGGAGATTTGAGGAACCAACCTACACTACTCATATTTAAAATTCCCACTTTGGTCTGGCACTTTGGAATGCTGTATTTGTTAATCTCCCTGTCTCTTTGGAAAGTTTAGTGGTATTTTATTATCCTATCTGTTAAAGCATTGCTATGCCAGCAGTCTCTTCTTTGTTTACTCTTCTGTACTATGGGAATATAATACTTGGCTTGAGAGGAATAGAAAATGACACATGTCAGGTAGCCAATGTATCTGGCCCACAAGAAGAAATTTATGGAGGTTAATTTTCCCTTTCCTACACTTCTAACCTCCCCTACATAAATAAAAACCATGACATTTTGTAATATTGGTGACAGTTGGAGTCAAATTATTTTTAAGAAATTAGACAAATTTGGCCTTTGATTAATGATTCAGTGACACCTATGCAACAAGTTTATCTTTTCGATAGATATACACTCTGTGGCTAAGTAGTATCATGTACAATGATGGGTATTAGGGAGATAATATAAACAAGAGAAGTGCAGTTTCCTGAGTAGCTGTCACCCCTGTCTTGGAGGAGAGATGGTGGGACATCCGGGGAACATACATGCTTGTGTATTTCTGTGGTTTTGAGTTGATGCAATGTGCAGATCTAAATCTAATGCAAGAGCCCTGAATTGTTTAGATTTTGACAGACCATTCTAGGGAGGTGGATCAGGCAAACCCAAACATGCATCATTTGCTGCCAAAGCTCCACAGCCTTTACCCTGGAATACTGCATATCCCCTGCTTATCCAGCAGGCAACAGACTCCCAAATATCTAAGAATGGAGATGATGGTGTCCCTGGGTGTCATCACATGGTTAATGATGATGGCATTACTGGTTATCACCTTTTAAAGTTCCAGCTATTAGTTATTGTTCTGTTTTTGTTTCACTATTTACTTTGGCTTGTGTACAAAAAGAAATAGGGAGAAAGAAGGATTTTGAATAGAAAGTCCAGTGTGATAAGAGACAATTAACACATGGAAAGAGTTTACCATCCTAATTCTTGATATGGTTGTTAGACAGGTAATCTTGTCTCATGATTAGAGACTTTGACTAACTGAAATTCAATATAGATGAACAGCCCCACAAATGTCTGCAGGTCAGATCTCTTCTCTTGGCTCTGACTGTTTCATTATCAAAAGAATTTGAATGAAATAATTTTTAATATGCTTGTTGTCAATACATTTTGTGGTTTCTCAAATTCATTTTTCAAACAGTAAACATAAAGAAGAAAAGAGCTCTTATCTATATTCCAAATATCATATTCACTGATATTTTTGTAGGTAATTGGGATTACCATGACAAAATTAGGATATTCTCTCCAAATAAATTCTGTGTCAGGTTTTTGCATCCATGAATTGGTAATCACAATTGAATTTGCTACCTAGTTACACTTTTCTTCTCAGACAATCTAGTGATTTAAAATGTGACCCTCTTTGAATGGTATAATCTCAGAAACTCTAAGGCAGAGAGGACGTGAACACATCAATTTTCTTTAAGTACAGATTAATTTATAGCAGTATCTCCCATCTAGAAATCTTTATTCATATAAAGTAATTCAATAAAGTAGCCTTTTCTGTAAAGTTTCTTAGAAATTATCAACAAAATATAATAAAAATTTCAGCAAATAAATGAAAATTTGAGCACAATTAACAAACTGTTTATTTCTACTGAATCACTTTTCTTTTTGACATGTGGTCAGCTCAATTAAAGGTCAGCTAAAATAGAATCCTATTTATGCAGACTGGAAAATTTAATAGTGATGAATATTTAAGAGTAGCTGGAGGTGTTTTTCCCATTAAATGTAGGCCTATATTTTATAGTAAGGACTGAAGGATGAGTATTTTCATGACAATCTGTCTTAGCATCTAAAAATGAACAATAACACATAAATTGCTACATGCTAATTTCACATATCAATAAGAATAGAAAGATTATTTTAATCTAGGGAAAGCAAGAATTGTTGTTTCATAGAAGTGCGCTTTTTCATATTTATTTCCTGAGTAGGGGAAAAAAAAGATGGAACAGCTGTTTCATTAAATCATTTCTCAAATCATTTACTATATTACTCATAGTTCTTTAAATATTTCTTTATTCTCCAAATGCATAAAACCTTCTTCTTGAATGTTCCCTTATGTTGTATTTTGATTGCCCAAACAGATGGATTACAAATGCAATTCATGGAAAGATTTATTTGTCCCAAAGAATATTACTTCCTTTCAGATTAAGTATACCAGTTAATACCTCCTCCCTCATGGGTATTTGGGAACTCACTGCTTCTATTTCATTGCATTTGACTCCAATATAAAGAATAATGACTTGCATTCCAACAACCTAGAGATACTTCCAACTTGTTCTTGGTTTTGACAATTGGTTTTTCTGTTTAATCTAAGGGTGGTTTGAGTTTATTTACCACAGTACAGAAATCAAGGATTTATAAGCTTACTGAATTGGAAAAAATAGAATTCAAATTGCTTATAGGACATATAACTTCACTTTACTGGGAAGCCCAAATTAAAAAAAAAAATTTACCAAAGATATATAGACAAGATTAAAAATATCAGTAAAATTGTTATTCAGTATAGCTAATGCTTGAGTCAAGTAAGATGATTGGTCAGAATAAGTGGGATATTTTTGACATTAAGAATTCAAAGTTTAACTTGGGATATAAAGAAACAGTTTGAAGTTATAGTTATAGAATAGTCAGAGCCACAGATTGTAATTTTCTTTTATGGTGGGCTAAGGGGAAAGAGAAAAGACATTAGTTCTTTTGCAATTCTGTACAATTCAACAAAGTTTATTGAATGTAAATTCTTTTTTAAACCATTTGCTTAATCACAGGAGTCCTTTAATATTTAAATCAAACAAGTTATGAACAGCTGAATCTTTAATTTGAAACAAAATTTTTCTTTGAAGAGGACAAGGAAATTCTGTCACCTGGAGCAAAGATGTTAAGTATCACACTGTGACCTACTTTATTTCTCCAGACTCCTGTGGCTGTTTTTACATAATCTGGAGTTACCAGACAATGGGAACCCATTATGCAATTTTTTCTGCCTGTGGAAAGAAGTGTTGTATAGTCTGTGTGAAATGATGTTCCTTAGGAAAGTTTGTTACTTCAGGATGATGTCAGTAGTGCAATCTACAACAAACACTGATGATACCTTACCTAAGAAGGAGGTTGGTCTCAGCTCTTTTCCTTCTTTCAAGCTTTTGAGGCCATTTAATGGTTTATAGTGTAAAAATACACATGAAACTAGTTTTTTATCCCTGTAATCTGATCTTTTCTAAGCACATTTTTTCACTTACCACTTTCTACAGAGCCTTCTGCCCCACAAGGCCAAAATTTGTTTTGCTCTTTGTGGCCTAGGCAATGAAACAAAGACTGTAAGTAAATACTGTTCTGGATGATTTTCTCTACTTTTTTTTTTGTCTTGTTGAGACAGGGTCTCATTATGCAGTTCAGGCTGGCTGTGAGCTGACTTTGTAGTTTAGGCTGGTCTTGAACTTGCAATGATGCTCTTGCCTCAGCCTCTGAAATACTAGGATAACAGGTGTGCCCCACCACACCAGGCTGATGATTTGCTCTTTAAAAAGCTATTTTATTTTTATCTATCTATACATAGTCTTGGAGAATTTGTTAAGGATGAAAACATTACTGTTGTCCTGGATCTATGTTCCATCATGACCCCTACAATAGAGGAATTAACAACACAATGTCACATGGAAACTTGCAAATCAATAACAAAATACAAGAAAAGTGAAATGTGTAGTGCAAGAAAAATGCCCAGTGCTTTGGAAGTGATGAGCTCCCTCAGAGTATCAGAGAAATCTTCCTATATAAGAAGCATGTGAATATATTTTAAATTATGATGGAGTGCCTTCTCTATTCCCTCCACCTCCCCTTATGTACAGATGTGAGATTCTCTGTTGAAATGAATGTCTTTGCTGGTGGTGGGCTAAAAGAATATTTGGGGTATAAGACACCATTCAGAAAACTTCTCAGAAGTCTCAGGGTGCAGAAAGCATAAGAGGATATGCTGGAATGGGTGTAGGCTAGAAAAGTAAATCAGGAATACACTGTGATGGATTTCACCTATAGTCTGTGGGAAGTTCTTGAGTAGTGGAGATAAAGCATTTGCCTGGCAGCAATATGAATGTTGGATCAAATTACTGGGATAAGAGGAAGAAAATATTGCTTTAGTACTTGGGAGAGGTGATGGGGCCTAAGTTGGGGAGACTGAATAACTATAAGAAGTGGAATGTATGAACCAAGGATGTAAGTGTTGCAAAGCAGTGCTTTCCAGAAATAGTCAAGAAGTTTAAGACTATTCAGTTCTGTAATGAAGTATATGTCCTCAGATCCATACCTCTGAAGATAGTGGAAGCTATCATGTTCCAGGAAATCTCGGTTTACATTGAGAATGTAAATCACCCTCCCCTGTAAACAAATTATAACAAAACACAATGTTATTCTGTTCCAATATATATTAGTTTGGATATTTATTTTCTAACAACAGAGTTCTCATTGGCTACTTTATTTAACAAAAGAAAGAATAAATATGCTAAAGTCCATTTGGAAGATATTGAGATTCTGAATTTGGAATTAGGCACAGTGTAGAATCATGTGGTAGATTCTTTTCATAGACTGCACCCCAGCTCCTTTTACTCAGCAAAGAATACAGAACAACCCATCAATTGTCCTTTCTGAAGAAGCAAATATTTCTGTATTAAGTTTGAGGATGGTCAGCTTTCTTGAAGGAAGCTTCCATAGGTCATTGTGTCATTCTACATTCAAGTATTATACTTGTGTCCATTCAGCAGGTTGTAGATCATGTTTCCATTTGCATTGAAAAGGTATTTTCAGAATTGAGACCCAGAAAGTGTAAAAAATGATTAAAATATAGGGAAGATTTTCAAAATAATTAATAACATCATGTATCAGTAATCCAAAAATGAAATGTTACATGTCAGTAATTTATGAGTGAAACATATCTACACACTGAAATTGGTCACTGTTAGACAATAATTTTGAATAGGTAGTCTTGGCTTTTCTATGCATATCTTCTTAAATGCACTGCTGTTCATACATCACTAGTCATTTCTGATCAGGTTAGGCTGTTATAAAATGACTCAAAAATCTCAGTGGTTTAAAGTAAAAAAAAAATTTTCTTTCTTACCCATTTTATGTAATCATTACAAGTCATTTTTAATTATTTCACTGCTGACTTTGGGGTAACCATAATTCTATTCCATATGTTTTCTCATTTCTCCATGGTTTGGTCCAGCCAAGAATAGGCCAGTATCTTATACATGGTGTTCCTATGGGTGAGACTAGAGAGAGAGGGAAAGAGAGGAAAGGACTGAGAAAGGGAGATGAAGAAGGAGGGAGAGAGGGAGAGGGAGATGGAGAAGGAGAAGGAGAGTGAGAAGGAGAGGGAGAGGAAGAGGGAGAGGGAGAGAGAGAGAGGACAAGAGAGAGGGAGAGGGAAGAGAATGAATAACACAATGACTTTGAGAGGTTTTGCTTTAATGTAGCATATATGTACTGATTTTATTGGTCAAAACTAAGAGAAATGTTCAGACCTCATATCATAATGGACAATGGTAGGAAAGTGTGTTTTTGCTGAGAAGTCAGTAAATAAATGGCAGCACTTGTAAACTATTTTAATCTTTATACATCATCTTGAAAACTCTCAAGCTTGATACAAAAACCATTACCCAATCTATAAGAAATACCAGCCCAATTTTTCATTCAGTAGCAGTAGCATGCCAAAAAATAGAACATGATAATGTGTGTCTCATATTTTGATGCTTCTATTTGAAACCCATGAATAAAATTCTTTATCTGTCCCCACCACTGTGGAGTATCTAATAATTTCTATGGTAGTCCTGTCAATTGCAACTTTCAGTTATTAATTTAAGCTGGTAGTACTTTGTTTCTCAATCTATTTCTTTACGGTCACAGACTCTTTGATATGTTGTATTACAAGATATTGCATAATATGGGTTATATTTTCCCAGTGTCCAGTAGGGTTCTTTTTCATTCAGAGACATGAAGGGGCTTACATCAGCTTTCCTGTTAGTGGTATTACCTTGTTCTGGACTACTCTTTCTGAACTAGTTTTTAAACATTATGTTGTAGAGGATGCAAAAAGAACTGATACGTGTTATGTTCATATAGCAGTTCCTCATAATGAATGTAATCATTATGTACTGCAAACATGTACCCACAAAAATAAATTTTAAAAAATTATGCTGTGTAACAAAAACCTTCCCAATATCAATGGATTGATACAGCAAAGATTGAGTCCCTCACAAGATATTTGCTGGATTGCTGGTATCTGCTGTCATTAATTGCAGATCCATAGCAGTTATGCTCTGCAAGTTCACTTGAGAGTTCTAGAACTTAAAAGGAAATACCAATAGCTTTTGAGGTAAGGTAGAAAAGAAGCAATGATAAAATCACCTGCCAGTTGGTAAAGTTTCTGCTTAGATAAGTCTTATGTCATTTTCGCACTCTTTTGCCTGAACAAGTAAAGTGAAAAAGCCTGGTGGTTTCGAGGTAAAAGAATAAAAGTCTTCTGTAGGGAAGGCAGTGAATAGTTTAACATATGTATAATCCACCATATACATCAACCTTACAATGCTCATTTTTAACTTCTCCATTGTCTTGATATGTTATAATTTTGCTAAAAAATAAATGAAAGGAGGAATAAATATACATATGTATATTATAATGCTTTACACTATACCAATGTATGATAATATTACTGATTCTCATGTTTTACAAAATTAATCATAAAGCATTGATCAGTAGGCAACGTAAAATTTTTT
Organism: Dasyprocta punctata; assembly: GCA_004363535.1. Classification (NCBI taxonomy): domain Eukaryota; kingdom Metazoa; phylum Chordata; class Mammalia; order Rodentia; family Dasyproctidae; genus Dasyprocta; species Dasyprocta punctata. The sequence goes on along the minus strand of RJWM01007516.1, from coordinate 50,383 downwards.
CAGAAGTGAAAAGTGAAAAAAATTTATCTGTGAAAGTATGTATACTGAAGTATTAATAATAAAAGTAATGTAATCTTAATAGCTAATATCTTAATTACATAATCACTGTTACAGATACAGTTTTAATTGTTTCTCAACTTTATTTTAAAACATGTACATTGAACTTTAAGAAAGGAGCTGCAGTTAGCAAAGACCAAAGTTGTAAATTCAATTCTATCTGATTTAAGATTGGTTCTTTATCATAAAACTTATATACATAAATTGTACAGATTTGCCCTTATTTTATAATGTCTTACAAATCAAACCATTGAAACAATATGAACTGGAGTAATAGATAGTGAGTTGTAAGTGGTTAAGGTATAATTTATCCAGTGGGAGGCTTTTAACTCCTTGTGGCCAGCTCAGATTCCTGTACTCTGGGTAAGCAAAGAAGTTAGGCACAAATTAAAATAAGTCTTCAGGCCTTATTTAAAAGCTGTCACCCATGCAAAGAACTTTATATGAAAAATCCGGATCAGTCCTGGGAAGTTATATGGGAAGCAAACATAATGAACTCAGGGTTACAGCTACACTCCAGTGGTCATTTCTGACACCGCCCTGGAGAGGACATGTGGAATATTTGGCTGCGAACTGCAGTCTAGGACTCCTGCCTTGCTCAACTTGCACCCTGGAGACCCAGTGTTGGCAGAAGATGAGTGAGTTGCTATGCATGTAGATGCAATTGCACAATCACTTGCATCTGTAACACTCAGGTTTGTGGTAATTCAATAGGAAAATGGAGTTCTGGGGATTGTATGTAATGAACATCTGTTCTCACCAGGTACAAATGATTACAGCAAGGTTGAATTTCCTCTAGGATATCTGATCTAGAGATTCAAAGTAGGAAAACTCAAGCTGTGGGAAATAATTTTTAAAAAGCATTATAAACAAGATCTCTTTGCTCTCCGTTAGCTGCTAAACTGACTACTTTGCTGAAGTCAGTTGAAATTTTCCTATAATACCAGTTTTATTTAGCATTTGCTTGATGCTCCAGGTTCATCAATTAGACACTGTTTCTGAGCCTGGAGAGAGGTTAATAGGCGGAGATTCCTTCTTGTCATTTGCTTGAAGTCAGTGGTGGAATCAGAAGAAAGTTGAATAAGTTATATATTGTTTTAAAAAATCTGTAGTCAGTTTTAGCTCTCTCTCTCTGTCCCTCTCTGTCTCTCTGTCTCTGTCTTTGTTTTTGTCTCTTTCTCTCTCTAGCAGAGAGGGAATGATAGAGGAAGAAATAGAGATTAAGTAAATAAAATTGAATATAATTTACATATCTCACTTTAGATATTTCATTGCCATGAATGGAGGATTACAAATTTCATTTTGACTGGATTTCTTGAAATTCAGTAAAATTAAGTTGTTAAATTTAAACACAGAAATAGAAAAGTCAGCAGTAATAAAATGAATTCTTTTTAAAGCCAAATGATACTGGCATTTAAAGTCATAAGCAGTAAAAAGCATGATAAATGCATAATCAAATATAATTTATGATAATAAAGAAAGAAAGAAAACATCACAAAACAAAATTGTTACCTGATGGGGTTTAATGAGGTCCCTTCAAATAGAACATGGGGTTCCTGTCTCAGCCTGCCAAGTAGGTTACTGGTTTTCATTATGGAAAAAGAATCTCAGGACACATCAGTGTGAGGTACAGTCAGATTCATGGGACAGAGTTGGAAAGTAAGGGAGAAAAGGAAAGGGAAATAACTATAGATTGAATAACTGGAGAGGTCATACTCTAATACAGTGGTTCAGACTGGTCACTCATGAAAGCACAGGCCAGTTACTATAGATGAGCTGAAGTGAGCCAAAGCCTCATACATTACTATTTCAGCTTCAGGAATCTGTATGGCTTGGTACACAATTTGGTTCCTATGAGATGACTGTTCTTACTTGAAAGGGTCAACCTAAATTCCTAACATGGGATAATTGCCCTTGCTTCAGGAGGAGTGCTATGATGATTGGGTAATTTGTAAGGTCTTGCTTTTCTTGGAATCTGAGGTGGTTGTAGGTTTGGAGATTTCTAGGAAGGTCTAGAATTGGATATTGCATGAACTGATGATTGGATGTTTCTACAAGCTCTGAAAATTCTTATCTTGGTGTCCTCAGTCTGAAAGGGAGATCAGATAGACTAGGTAATATTCGGGAGTAAGTCTCTGATCTAATTCTCTGGCTGCTGGGGCTGACTCAAAGATTACAAAAGCCACTGTTTACTTTGTGGATCTCTAGAGTCACTTAAGACTTTTCTGAATATGTTAACATGTATTCACCAAATTCTTCTTTGAGAATGATTCTTGTATACATGAATGTTCCTGCTGTTTCTCACCTGGGGAAATAACTCATCCTTTCTTGAGAATGAACCTGCAAATGTGGCTAGTTCTCCAGGTGTGCACAATGAGTGCATGGTCCAAGTATTTGCTCCTTAAATTGATTTCAATCTACTCTTCTTCTTATGCCTCCCACTTTACTCCCACTTTTAGAACTGTGTCTTAGTTACTTTTCACTCATTGCTGAGACAAAATACCTGATGCCCAGGATTAAGGAAGTAAGTGTTTATTTCTTACAGTTCTCAGGAGTTTTCACCCATACTCAGCTGGCTCCAAGGCAGCATGGCATGGCAGGGCAGCCATTCATGGCAGCCACAAAATAGCAAGCAGCACTTACAAAAGAGAGAGGGCAAGAAAGGGAGAGAGACAGCAAGCATTCATATCACCCTTGCCCTGTATGTTGGCTCCACCCTTGGGCAGGTGCAGCACTCACAACACCAGTCTCAGTGCCAGACAACAAACCAATCACAAATGCCAGACTCAGACTTGTCCAAATTACATGAGGGCTTGGGGGGACACAGGATCCAACCAATACATTCCACCCTTGGCCCCCCAAGGACTCATGTCTATCTCTTATACAAAAGACATTTAGTCCATCTCCAAGAGTTGACAAAGTCCTAACGGTTTTAGCACAGTTGAAAAGTCCAAGTCCCAAATCTCCTCTGAGATCTATAGCAAACTCTTAACTGTAATCCTCTGCACAAATTAAAACAAGTTAAACACTTCCAAAATGCAAAGGCACAAGATAAACATTACCATTCCAAATACAAAGCATTGGAACCAAAGCAAGTCCAAAATCCAGCAGGGCAAACATTAAGTCCTGGAGTTCTCTGCTCAGCATCTGAAACAATCTGGTTGCAAGCTCCAAAAGCTTTGAGTGATTCCACCACCATGGCACTCTTAGGGGTCTTAACTTCCATGGCTTTCCTTGGATGATCCATGTTCCTTGGCTTCACCCTTACATCTTTACACATTGCCCTCTGCAGGTGGGGTGGAAGCTGCCTTAGCCTTAGAACCAGCACATTTTCCTTGCACTTAAAAACAGTGCCACATGGATGCTGCCAAGGTCCCTTGCCAACTGGAGCAGTTGGCAGTATTTCCTCTCTCTTGGCTGTAGGGGTCAAGTGCCTGGATTGCTGAGCTCTCTGAACCTGATTGTGAGGAAAAGCTTCTCTATGCCACACCATTCTGGAATCTGGTGTGACTGCCACCATTTTGAAACCTCCTGTGGCCTCCATTACCACTCTGGAACTTGGCTTTTTCCTCTGAGCAAACTCCTTTACCTTTGCTGACTTGAGGCTGCAAAAGGTGGAGGCCTGCTGCTACTCAGGATGGCCCCAAGCCATTTTTTTTATTCCATTGTTCCTTCTCAGCAATCAAGGTCTCAGCTCTATCTTCACACTCCACAGGTTCCTTGCCAAACTTGCAACTTTTAAAATCACCATGCTTGGCTCTTTGCTCTTGATTCCCAACACAAGTCTCACTAAAAGCCCCCAACAATAGTCAGGCCACCATTTCAACATTAGGTTGTCTTGAGATTTCTTTCACTAGACTAATCATCCATCACCCGTAATCTCAGTCTCAGGCAGTCTCTGGGCACAGGCAGAATGCAGAAAAACTTTGTGCCAAGTTGTAACACACACTGTGAGGAGTCCAACAACCAATGCAGTCCTCCTCACAACAGAAACCTCTTGAGCCTGGTCTTTACCGACAGGCTTTCTATCAGGCTTCTGGTCTCCTGAGCCCTGATCAGAATCTCCCATACAGAACAACCTAAGCTGTCCTGGCACCACTCTTTCAGGTAACATCTCTGAACCTTTCCAAACTCCTCCCACAAGCCATTCCCTAAGGCTCTTGAACTACATGGTCAGCAATAGTTACAGCAGGGACCACACTCCTCTGGTCCCAAATTCTGTCTAAGTTACTTTTCACTCATTGCTGAGACAAAATACCTGATGCCCAAAATTAGGTAAGGAAAGGTTTATTTCTTACAGTTCTCGGGAGTTTCTGTCCATCCTCAGCTGGCTCCAAGGCAGCTTGTCATGGCAGGGCAACTATTCATGGTGGCCACCAAACAGCAAGCCACACTGCAGAGAGAGAGGGCAAGACAGGGAGAGAGAAAGTGAGCATTCATCCTGCCCTTACTCTGTATGTCTGCTCCACCCCTGGGTGGGTTCAGCATTCATATCACCAATCCCATTGCCAGACAACAAACCAATCATGAACACCAGACTCAGCCCCATCCAAATTACATGAGGACTTGGGGGGACACAGGATCCAACCAATACAAACTGTTACCAGTTCCTACACTATAGGCAATTCAGGAAAGTCAAATTGCAAAATGTGATTTCCAAATTCTATATTTAATATTCAGTTTTTTTTGATTCACTAAGGCACCTAGCTCAATTCTATTTTCCACCTTGTAATATTTTGTTCTCATTTATTCTGCTCCAAGTTCTCCTTGTCCTTGTGGATTTGCACCTGAGAAAACCCTTATAATTGATTCATAGAGTTTTGGCAGGGAGCAATGTTAGACAAATATATTGCTTGTATACTTTTAAGAAACTGCAATTAATTATAAACTATATGAATAATGACTTCTTGCTCTCTCAAGGCAACACATTTCTAATCTGATTTACTACACAGTCAAAAAAGAAATATTCTGTGAAAATACCTGCAATACTTGAAATATTTTTGTGCCAATATAAGTTGCTAATCATGTCAAATTTTGAGTATTTATTTATCAATTGACACCCTCCCCCAAATAATCACTTGAGAAATTCTCATAAATTATCCTGCCAGGGATTTGCTGTCCCATTTAAAAATTATTTTCTTCTATTACTTGGATAAAATGGACATCATGGGTCTTGTGATGCTGAAGATGTGAAATACATGGTTTTGTAAAAAATGATTACCCCATCACAGAAAATATTTCAAGAAAGACTAAATTTTGAAAGTGATAATGCCTTTATGTGAGATTAAAATAGTTTTGAAATCCCTTCATGTTTCTATGCATCTGCGAGTCCTTGAATTTCAGAAAACATTCCTCCAAAGTTTTCATTCTTGAACATGACTTCTGTTGTGCTATTGCTATAAGAGAAATATAAGCGCTACCTCCTAGATGTTGGGTGTGCAAAGCTTTTTTGCCACCAAATCCCCAAAGAATGGATTTCAAGGAGCAAAGGAAGTTAAGTGTAGGAAAGTTTTATTGAGCAAAAGCTCTGGAGAGATTGAAGATGTCTCAGTGGGTTGCCAAAGAGCTCATTTGTCCAAGAATGTTTTGAAGAGCAAAATCACAAAGTTGGTATGGTGTGGGTCAAACTACAATCAAACAAAAATATTATAAGTATAGGCACTTAGCTAATATTGATCCAATAGGGAAGCCAGTCACATAACAAAGGTATATGGAAAGAACAAAGAAAGTTTTTGAGAAGGGATGGGTTTAGATACCCTGGTCACCCATGTGGCTGACTGATGGGTATATGAAATTTACTGGACCAGAGGATACCAATTACAGTATAGTCTCAAGTTATTGTTTATCCCTCAGGAAAGCAGGTAGGCCTAATCACTGCATCTTTTTCTTGGTGCCTAACCTTCTGATGGTCCTCCAGTCACAGTTTTGTTGTGTTCCCATCTTCTGCACTGAGCCCCTTAAGGGAATGTCCCTGTCAAACTTCCTATTAATTTCTGCTAACTTAATTGCCTATAATAACGTGATGATTTTTACGTTTGCTGTACTTTGGAAAATCAACTACTCTTAGATTCTAATTTCCATGTGGATCTGTTCTTTATCATTTTAGGAACTATTTGGTCCCTAATGTAGAGAACTAACCATTTCTCTTGGAGGGTGCTCAATAAATTTTTAAAGAAAAAGTCAAAAAGAAAAAAAAGACAAAGAGATACCAGAATTTTGAAGTCTTCCAGTAAAATAGCAGCAGAAATAAGTACTGGTGAGCAGTAGAGTTTTATCATAATTTTGACTGAAGGAAGGGAGAGGAGCTAATGGAGTCTCATGGAAATTTTATAGTATTCACAAACCTTTTCTTCTTGGTTCCCTTCTCATATAAATTGTTTTAATCCATATTCAGGTGAAATAGCAATTGAATAACAATTGTTACAATGTGCTTACTTTCTAGAACCACTTATCTACCCATCTGAGTTCACTGAAGTTCAAAAAATTTAAATGAATTTGTCAGATAAACCAAGGCCTACAGTTTCAACATAATAGGTCATTTGTTCAGTCACAGTGATCTGTTTCCATAATCTTTGTTGTCTTGTAAACACAACTTTGTATGGCAAAATATTTCAAGGTACTCTGAGGGCTTTTAAGTACAGGGCTTTTGTGGTATTGATCAGAGGTTTGTGTTCTGTTTTGATATGATTGTTTAAAAGCATACACTGGTGTTAATCAACACCGCCTCTTCTGTTTAGCACAAGACACTAGAATATAAAACTCTAAAAGAAGCTGTTCAGCCATGCATGGTGGTGCATGCCTTTTATCCCAGCACTCGGGAGGCTGAGGTAGGTGGAGCATTGTGAGTTCGAGGCCAGCTTGGGCTGCAACATGAGCAAGGCCAGTCTGAACTCCATGGTGCAACCCTGCCTCAAAAAAAAAATAAGGCTAGGAGTTTGACTCAGTGGCATACGTGTCTGCCTGGCAGGCATGAAGTCATGAGTTCAATCCCCAGTACTGACAAAAAATAAATAAATAAATAAATAAATAAATAAAAATAAACAAAAAGAAAAAAGAAGCTGGTGACACCATTCTAATTTGGGGGTAAAAATCATTTTAAATAACATCTTTCTCAGTCTTTGGTAGAAGCAAGTCAGAGCATCATCATGTCTTTATATAGTGAGATCATACGTAAACAGGATGGAACAGATTTTGGATTTTTAAAGCATGCTTTTGATAGTGATGCATATATAAGGAAACTTGTGGTTGATTTGAAATACACCTGAAAACACTGCCATTCTACAATATCCCCAGATATTTTCAAAGTATGTTAATCAATAACAAAACCTTGGATTTTTGAGAAATTTAGAGCAATTTTTATGCCCTAATTCTCACAAAACTCTTCATCTGATTCAAATTGGTTATTTGAGATCTTATGCAATTATATTGGTTTTCCCTAACTTCCCCAAAAACTTTTAAAATTTGTCTGCAAGCAAGTTTTAGCAAAATAAGACTTTGGCTTCAGTAAGCTAAACTGAGTGATCTTCATAATTATTTCATTTTCCATATTTATTCTGTTGCCTTCATGAAAAATTTACCTTTATTTCTTACATGTGATTTGAGGGGCTAATACTGCTGCTAAATTATCCATGAACCACACTAAATGTTCAGTAACACTTTGCTTAATGACTTTTTGTAAAGTATATAGTATGGTTAATTTGGCCAAATATTCTTTTAAGAGGGTTCTTCTTTTTTCTTTTTCTTTTTCTTTTTCTTTTTCTCTTTCTTTCTTTCTTTTTCTTTCTTTCTTTCTTTCTTTATTTCTTTCTTTCTTTCTTCTTTTTTTGCTTTTGCTTTATTTAACTTAATCAAGGATGTCATCTAGCCCTCCCCAGCACCTGAAAGACTTTAGCAGCCCAGGTGAGTCTCAGCTACCCCTCCCCCACACCTGCAAGACCTCAGAAGCTGAGGGAGACTCAGACACCCCTCCCCACCATTTGAAAGACCTCAGCAGCCCACAAACCATCAGCAACTCCTTTTGCCACCTGAAGTAACTTGGTGGGCTAGTGGGAGTCTCAGTGACCCCTTTCCCTCACCCAGAGGACCACAATGGGTCAGCAATAGTGCAGTGAGTCCCTCCAAGCAAAGGAACTGAGTGGGTCAGCAGGATCATTGACAAACCCTTTGCACACTCAGAGGACCTTGATGGGACTGTGACAGTGTGAGTGAGGCCCTCTTTCATACAGAGAAACCTGGTTGGGCTGGCAAGATCCCCAGGGACACAGTGAAGTCCCAACTGGGGCACACACTATAGACAGGTGAGTCTGGCATCCTGGAAAAGTCTGAAGTCACAGTAGCAATATGAGCTAAGAGTTGGTTCACATCAATACTCCTAAGCTACTCAGCTTAGGAAGAATGTAGGACTCACCCAACTGGCCCTGCAGGAGGAGTTCAGGTGACTGGTCCCTCCCCTACACTGCAGGATACAGCAAATGGATGAAGGTCAGTCATGCAGTAGGATCATAAGACACACACAACATGCAATCAAGACCAGTGGTATTGAAAATACCTAAATATTGACCAAGAGGTGAAAATGACAAAATGAAAAAGCAAAATGCAACCTCAAACCTGCAGTCCATCTGGAACAAGTAAAGGACACACTGAAATAGAGAACATTGGAAGTCACACACCTGAAATTTCTGAAAAGATAGCAAGTGAAGTAAATAAACAAATTCATGAGTCTATAGAGAAAATCAGATTAGATATATTCTCTCAAGTAAAGAAAAAAAGTTGACAACCTTAATGAAGCAGTTGCTCAGCATAACTAGAGAAGATATAAATAAAGAGGTACAGGAGCATAGGAAAATGATAGAAACCTTTAATTAGCAAGATAGGAAAGAAATACAATTCATGAAACAAATTCAAAGAAATATCAAGGAAATTAAAAATTCCATTGAAAGCTACCAAAACTGCTTGAAAGAAATTGAAGATAGACTTTCAGACCTTGAAGGTATGATCACATCAGGCAATCACAAAAGAAGAGAACTTTTAAAAATAATAAGGGACCATGAAATAATTCAACAACTCCAAAGCAATGCAAAGAAAAATAATATAAATTGGATAGATGTCAATGAAAATTCAGCAGTCAATGCAAATGACACAAAAGACTATTTTCTGAACTAATAGCAGAAAATTTCCAACTGATGAGAAAATAATATGATATATATGTAAGTGAGGTTTACAGAACTCCAAACATCCATAGCCAAAATAAATTTACACTCAGTCATATAATGAACAAGATCCCAGAAATTCAAACAGAATATGAAAAGTTGTTAGAGAAAACAAAAAGATCAACTATCAAGGAAAGTTCATTAGAATCATAGCAGACTTCTCAACACAAGGCCTCAAGTCAAGATGAGCTTAGAGTGAAGTATTTCAGGTCTGAAAACAAAACAACTTTCAACCCAGGTTGATGTACCCTGCAAAACTATCTCTCAGTATTAAGGAAGAAATAAGATACTTTCCTAAAAAAGAACAACTCAAGAAATTCATGTCCATAAAACCAACCCTAGGAAGAGTACTGAAAGATATTATAGATAGCGATAAAAATGACCACAATTCCCAGAACAACAAAAGAAAGAACCCACCACTCAGGGCAAGCAATTAAACAAAGGGAAAAAGCAGGAAACCAACAACAGGAAAAAAAATGACAAAGATAAGCCAATACACATCAGTAATAACTATCAATGTAAATGGTCTCAAATCACCAATTAAAAGAAATGGATTGGCAGAATAGATCAAGAAACATGATGCAACAAAATGCTGTATGCAAGAAACATATCTAACTCAAAAAGAAACTCATAAACTGAAAGTCAAAGGATGGAAAACAATTTTCCATGGGACAGGAACATAGGGGTAGCTATTCTGTCTGCAGACAATGTGAAATTCAAACCAAAATGACCAAAAGAGATAAAGTAGGTTGCTACATACTTGTTAGGGAAAAATTCAAGAGGAAGAGATAACAATCATAAATGTATATGCACCAAATATGAACTCATCCAACTATATAAGACAAATATTAATAGACATGAAAAATCAAATATGCAATAACACAATTGTAATGAGGGATTGTAATACTCCATTGCAACAAAAAGATAGATCAAATAAAAAGTCTGTAAAGAAATAATAGAACTGAGTCAAACAAATGAACTTACTAGATGTATACAGGGTGTTCCACCCAACAACATCTGAATATACAATCTTCTCAGCTGCACATGGGAATAAAATAGACCATTTATTAGCACATAGAACATTCTTAAGTAAATGCAAAGGAATTCAAGTTATGCCATGCGTACTATGTGACCATATTGCAGCAAAACTGTAAATTAATGGCAAAAGAAATAGCAAAAACTACATAAACATATGGAAATTAATTAACTCTCCAGAACAACCAATGGGTCATAGATAAAATTACAGAAGAAGTAAAGCAGTATCTACAATTAAATGAAAATGCAGGTACAGCATACTGGAACCTGTAAGATGCAATGAAAGCAGTCCTAAGAAGAAAATATATAGCAGTGAATTCTCACATCAGGAAAACAAAACAAGCACAAATAAATAACCTAGTGCTACACCTCAGGCTTCTGGAAAAAGAAGAGCAAGTCAAAACCAAGGCTCATAGAAGGAGGAAGTTATAAAGATCAAAGCATAAACTAACACAATTGAAACTAATAAAACCATACAAAGAATTAGTGAATTGAAGAGTTGGTTGTTTGAAAGATTAAACAAAATTGATAAATCCCTACCCAACCTTATTATGGAAAGGAAAGAAAAAACTCAAATTCATGCAATAAGGAATGAAAAGGATGAAATTACTACAGATCATGTGGAAATTCAGAAGATCATAAATACCTACTCCATAAATCTTTACTCACATATGATGGAAAACACAGAAGAAATAGACAGATTCTCAGAAATGTATGAATTACCAATACTGAGTTAAGAAGATGCAAAAAGTTTGAGTAACTCAATATTGGTTACTGAAACTGAAAATGTAATTAAAAAATTACCAAGAAAGAAAAGCCCAGGTCCTGATGAATTCACATCTGAATTCTACAAGAAATTCAGAGAAGACTTAATGCCAATACTCCTCAAACTCTTTAATGAAATTGAAAGGGAAGCAATTTTCTCTAACTCATTCATGGAGGCAAGTATTACTCTGATACCTAAACCAGAGAAAGAGGCACCCAAAAAGGAGATCTACAGGCCAAACGCCTTTACAAACATAACTGAAAAAATCCTCAATAAAATACTAGAAAACAGAATGCAACAAATCATCAAGAAATTATATACTATGACCAAATGGGATTCACCCCAGGAATGCAGGGTTGGTTCAACATACACAAATCAATAAATGTAATATACCACATCAACAGAGCCAAAGACAATAAACACATGATCATCACAATTGATGCAACAAAAGCTTTTGATAAAGTCAGACACTCATTCACGCTAAGAACCCTACAGAAAATTGGAATAGATAGTCTACCTCAATCTTATAAAAGACATCTATAATAAAACAACTGTCAACATCATACTAAATGGACAAAAACTCTCACTCTAAAACCAGGAACAAGACAAGGATGTCCACTATCAACACTCCTATTCAACATAGTTCTGGAAACATTAGCCAGATCGATCAGATAAGAGAGATAAATAAAAGGAATAAAGACAGGAAAGGAAGAATTTAAGTTATCATTATTTGTAGATGACATGATACTCTGTATAGAAGACCCCAGAAACTCCACCAAAAGACTGCTAGAGTTAATAAGCAAATTCAACAACATAGCTGAATACAAAGTCTGCACTCAAAAATCAATAGCGTTTTTGTACACAATCAACAAACTCACTGAGAGAATAACACCTTTCATAATAGCTTCCAAAAAAAGTGAAATAGGAATCAGTCTAACAAAGGTTGCAAAACATCTATATTTACAAAACTATAGTACTCTGGCAAAGGAGATTTAAGAGGATATTAGAAAATGGAAAGATATCCCTTGCTTTTGGATAGGAAGTACCAAGATTGTGAAAATGGCCATACTCCCAAAACTGTTATACAGATTTAATGCAATCCTGAACAAAATGCCATTAACATACCTCAGAAATCTGGAGGAAACATTTCTAAAATTGCCTTGGAAACAGAAGAGACCTAGAATAGCAAAGGTAATCCTGGACAACAAAGGCAAGACAGGATATATTGCATGGTACTGACTAAAACAAAACAAAACAAACCTGAGGATCAGTGGAACAGAGAAGAACCTGCATACACAAGTACAAAAAGACTCAGCTACCTTACCTTTGACAAAGGGATCAAAAATGTTCACTGGAAGAAAGACAGCCTCTTTAACAAATCATACTGCAAAAATTGGCTTTACACATGCCAATGACTAAAAGTAGACATATGTCTATCACCATGCACTAAACTTAAGTCAAAATGGATCAAAGATCTAAATATTAAAATAGAAACACTAATTTTACTGAAAGACAAGGCAGGTAGAAATCTTTAACACATAGATGTGGGAAAAGTGTTCATGAGCAAAATGCAAACTGCACGGGAAGTACTTCAAATAATCAATAACTGGGGTCTCATCTTATTAAAGAGATTTTGCACTTCAAAATAAATCACTAATAGAGTGAAAAGAAAACCCACAGAATGGGAAAAATTTTAGCCAACTGTGCCTCACACAAAGGACTTTATCTGGAACATAAAAAAATTTGAAAAATGTCAGCTACCCTAAATTCAAAGTATCAATCCAAAAATTGGCATCTGAGATGAACACACACTTCTCAGATGAAGAAATACAAATGGCAAATAAATATATGAAGAAATGTTCAGCATCATTGATTATTCAAGAAATGCAAATTAGAACAACACTGAGATTCCATCTCATTCCAGAAAGAATGCCTGTCATCAAGAAATCAACCAGTAACAAATGTTGGTGGGACTGTGGGGAAAAAGGAACAATTTTCCACTGTTGATGTGAGTATAGGCTGATACAGCCACTGTGAAAACGTGTTGAGACTCCTCAGAAAGCTATGATTGGATGTCTAATTCAATCCAGCTATTCTCCTGCTGTGTATTTTTCCATAAGAATTGAAAACATCATGCCACAGCAACATGTGCTCCAATGTTCATAGTAGCACAATTTGTAATAGCTAAATCTTGAAAACTACTCAAACGCCCAATGACCACGGAATGGATAAAAAAAATTGTGGTATTTTTATACTGTGGAGTATTACTCAGATATAAGGAAGGATAAACTTGAGACTTTTACTGGCATATGAATGCAACTAGAGACCATTCATATAAGTGAAATAGATCAGCCTCACAAGTGTAAATATTATATTGTCTCACTAGTGAAAAAAAGAGTAAATGAAATTCAAGCTGTACAATAGATACTGTGAAAACAAAAAAGGAAAGAAAGTGCTCAAAAGGAAAGAACAACTGGGATAGGGAAAGTGGGAAAAGAAAGAAGGGAAAAGATTATATATATACATATGTATACATATGTGTGTGTAAATACATACAAGATAGTTAACTATTGGGAGCTGTTGAATCTCCAGCTTCAGTTGTCCACACATGCAAGGCTGGGGGAAGGCCACCCCAAGAATAAAGAGGACTTAGAGAAAGCCACATGAAGAAACTACTTCAGCACAGAAAACACCTAGCCCCAGGACAATCTGAATAGTGTGTTGCTAGGACAACAGTGTATCATGTGACATTAAGTTGTTAAAATGTATAAATAAATGCTTCCACAGTGAGGAGATAGTTTCTTTCCTCCCAGGAGGCTAAGGTCTCCACCTGACCCCAGTTTTGTCTCTTATTTATTTTCTCATCCTCTTGTGGTCCTTGACCCCAGGAACCCCAAGAGTCACATGTTTTGTGGCATATGTTGTCTGAATTCAGACAGGGTGAGAGAGTGAAGGTGAGGGGACACTTCTCATTTATGTGCAACTAAGGGGAGAAGTGCACTGGTATAGGTCAATAGTCATCACTGGAGTATATTGATATTGACTTCATCAGGTGTAAAGATTGAGGTATTGAAACTATCCCTTATTCTCTAGGGCCAGGATTTCCCCAGGGGGGAAAAAAAAGTATTGATTTCATTAGTGATATAATTATGGGACAAAAAGCTTTTAAAGAATCTTAAATATATATGGAACTATTTGTTGCATCCTTGATTCCTGTATTTACTTTTCTTTTATGGATTTAGGAAATGTCTTGATGATTGTGGGCTTGTTGGGATGGCCACAAGGAAATTAGCTCAGAGCAATATTTTAAAAGCAAGTGTCAAGCAGGGACGAGATGGCAGAGTAACAGAAACTCTGATAAAGTTTAATAAGCTTTGTAACCTTGTTCAATTAGATAAGGAAGGAGAGATGGGGGGATAACCTGCCAAAGGAGAGCTTTGCTGCAAATTCTATTTTACAACACCTGATATTTTTAAATGAACCACAAGTAGCTATCCCTACATTTTCAGCTCAGAGAAACTTTGCTGCATCACAGGTTACAAATTTTGCCTCTCAGGTAATAGAGCAGTTTTCTCTGTCTCCCTTGCAATTGGTGTTAAAAGAACCCAGACAGGAGAGGGAGTACATGGAGGGTTTTCAGCATATCTATGCTGCTACTAAAATTCAAATCCCCAATAGTCTGAGAAATTATAATCACTTACATCATCAGTTCACATTCTAAAGGAAAGAGAAAAAAACAAAGCTACTTGTTTTCATTGCTGGGAGAGGGGGCATTTTGCCAAATGTTGTGCTGCTGCTGTGAAAACAAAAAAGGAAAGAAAGTGCTCAAAAGAAAGTGCACATGTTGCAACAAGGCCACTATCTGTCCCTTCAATAAAGTCTTCAACTATCTGTCCAAAGTGTAGATGATGATATAACTGTGTTACAGGTAACTGAGTTAGATAAAAATATTATAGGCAGTTAAACAGGGCTCAGTCTTTGAAGGAGACAGTGCAGAAGACCAGATACCTTGCAACTGCCAGGGAGACAGACATCTCCCTTTCCTCAACACAAAAAATAAAACAAATACAACCACATGCTAAGGACTGATATTCTAAATAGGTCTCTATCACCCTGAGAAAGCATGGAGTCACCATCTCAACCCCCTACAAGAAGAGACACTGTTCTTTAAGCATGCCCCCATGCTACATGAATGGCTTCCCCATTTGTCCTCAGTTTAGTCAATTTTACCTGAGCAATTAATCTTATTGGTTCACTAAAGTTCTGGCCCTCCTTATTCCCACCTTGAGTGTTCCCATGTTTTTCACACTCTGGATTTGTCTCACTTTGTGGTTTTGATATAGGGGAATGAAACTCCCAACCTACTAGATGTCCAGTATACATGTGTGTTCTCTAAAATTGAAGAATGAATTTTAGAAACAATGGAGGTTAAAGGCCGAATATATTTGTTCAGAGAAAGAAAACTTCTGTCTGACAGAGACAGAAGGAGTCTTGAGCTGGTTGCCAAAGACTCTTGTCTTTTCCAGTGCCTAGAGTAAAACCATAAGGCAAGTTGAATTCAAGGTGAGGAAAACCTGGGAACTTGCAAGGTGGGCATAAGGTGGTTGATAGATTCTGCTAGCCTGGGGTTTAGCTATTCATAACATGACATCCCCCCAACGTGGTACTGGACCCAGAGAAACAATTTACCTCTCCGAGAGTAAGCTCCATGTTTTCCTTCTCATTCCCGAGATAAGCCTCTTACTCCCTTTTTGTGCATGCACGGAGCCCTCTCCAATCCCAAGCCTCTACTCCCAGCCCCTAGTAAATCTTTCTGTCTCCTGTTTTACACAGGCAGATGCTCCTTCAAATCAGCTGTTAATATGTCATTTTTCCCACCTCCCAAGCTCCCCCAAGCCAAAGTTGATAAAAGTAACTACACTCCTTTGTTCTTGTTGAGAGCTTCTATAACCCTGGCCCCTAAAGCTCTCCCATGCCCTCTGCATTAAAGGCCTCCTCATCTCTCTTGCTCTCATTCAGATATAGGGGATGTAGGGGAATGATTTCGGTGGGAGACCTCCAAATGATGTAGGAAAAATGATCCCAGACCTCCAAAAGATATGGGGGAATGAAACTTCCAACCTACTATATGTCCAGCATGAGTTTGTGTTCTCTAAAATCAAAGAATGAATTTTAGGAACAATGGAGGGTAAGAGCAGAAGGTATTTGTTGAGAGAAAGAAAGCTTCTGTCTGAGGGAAAGAAGGGGACCCAAGTGGGCTGCCAGGGATGCTGTCATTTCTAGGGACTTTTGTAGAATAAAATCATGATGGGGAAAACTGGGAACTCACAAGGCAGATGGGCATAAGGTGGGACATAACCATGGTTAATCAATAAGATTAATTGCTCAGGTAGAATTGATTAAATCAAGGACAAATGGGGAAGCAAGTCACATAGTAAGCAAGGGATGCTTAACAATAATGACTCTTCCTGTAAAAGGGTGGGATGCTGACTCCTGACTTCCTCAGATTGATATAGAACTGTTTAGAATATCAATCCTTAGCACATGGGTGTATTTGTTTTGCCTTTTGTCTTGATATCTGGCCTGCAGCAAGAGGTGTGTGTCTCTTCCAAGGTCATCAAGACATCTGCTCCTCTGTGCCAGTTTCCTTGAGGGCCTAGCCCTATCTGACTGCCTATAGTATTTCTGTCTAATTCGGTTGCCTGTAACATTTTTCTCTGCACCGCTTCAGATTGAGTGCCCCAAAATACTCAATCAGTGTTGTTACAGGCAACTTAGTTCAAAATATTATAGGCAGTCAGACAGGGCTAGGTTCTCAAAGGAGCCAGTGCAGAAGTTCAGATACCTTGTGACTTCTGAGGAGACAGACACCTCCTGCTGTAGGCCAGATCTCAGGACAACAGGCAGAACAAATGCACCCATAACCTAAGGATTGATATTCTAAATCATTCTCTATCACCCTGAGGAAGTCAGGAGTGGGCATCCCAACCCCCTACAGGAAGAGTCACTGCTGTTAAGCATCCCTGCTTACTATGGGACTCACTTTCCCATTTGTCCTTGATTTAATCAATTTTACCTGAGCAATTAATCTTATTGGTTAACCATAGTTATGTCCCACCTTATGCCGATCTTGCAAGTTCCCATTTTTCCCCACTTTGGACCCATCTAACCTCATGGTTTTACTCTGTAAAAGTCCCAAAAAATGACAGTCTTTGGCAAGCCACTTGGGACCCCTTCTGTCTCTCTCTCAGACAGAAGCTTTCTTTCTCTCAATAAATATAGTCTACTCTTACCCTCTGTTGTTCCTAAAATTCATTCTTTGATTTTAGAGAACATGAACTCATGCTGGATATATAGTAGGTTGGGAGTTTCATTCCCCTATATCAGTGGGACAAAACTATGCTTAGCCAGTAAGATTAACTGCTTAGGTAAAATTGATTAAATCAGAGACAGATGGAGAAGCGTGTCACATAATAAACAGACATGCTTAACAGCAGTGACTCTTCCTGTAGTAGGATGGGATGGTGACTCCTGGTTTCCTCAGGGT
This sequence comes from Dasyprocta punctata, assembly GCA_004363535.1. Lineage (NCBI taxonomy): Eukaryota > Metazoa > Chordata > Mammalia > Rodentia > Dasyproctidae > Dasyprocta > Dasyprocta punctata. Next base: position 32,769 of record RJWM01007516.1, on the reverse strand, counting down.
GATAGAGAACTATTTAAAATATCAGTCCTTGGACTGGGGATTTAGCTCAGTGGCACAAGTGCCTGATTGGGGAGTGTGGGGTAATGAGTTCAATCCCAGGTGCAAATAAATAAATAGATGAATAAATACATACATAAATAAAAAAATCAGTCTTTAGGATTTGGGTGCATTTTTTTGATCTTTTGTCTTGAGGCCTGACACACAGCAGGAGGTGTCTGTGTACCCCACAGTTGCAAGTTATCTGGCCTTCTGCACTGGCTCCTTCAAGGACTTAGCTCTGTCTGACTGCCTACAATATCTCTGTCTAACTCAGGTGCCTGTATCAGTTTTACCCTATAAAAGTCCCTGGAAAAGACAGAATCTTTGGCAGCCCATTGAGGACCACTTCTGTCTGTCTCCTAGGCAGAAGCTTTCTTTCTCTCAATCAATATATTCTGCTCTTAACCTCCATTGTTCCTAAAATTCATTCTTTGATTTTGAAGAACACAAACTTGCTCCAGACATATAGTAGGTTGGGAGTTTCATTCCCCTATATAAGTTGGGCCACTCAATGCAAATTCAAAAATGATGTGTACCTGTTCCAGAAAAAACTAGCAGGGCCTTCCTAGGCCTCACCAAACAATGAGGATGCTTTCATCAATTCTTTCTTGCCCCATTTGCCTTGCATTTTCATAAACTTCTAAGACAACAGATTGTGGCCCAAATGATTGGAAGGAAATAGCTAAAGTATATTTAAGTCTGGGGAATTATTTGTTGTTGAAAGAAATTTTTTGAATGTGCACAGATCAAGCCTCTGGCAATGCTGCTCAGAATTTAGCCATTACAAAAGGTATGTTAATTGGAGTTGCTTGTCTTTGCTGCTACATGCAATCAACTTGCTTTTGATATGCAAATATTTGATCAATTTAGAATACCAACAATAAGAACATGGAAGGAACTTCCTTCACCAGGTAAAACCTCCATTGATTTGACTTCTAACCCATAGAGTCTAAAACCATTTCAGGATATTACCTTTAAAAATGCAAATAAATGGTTTATGGCACTGAGAATGTTACAGGCAGCTGAATCAGACAGAAATATTATAGGCAGTCAGAGAGGGCTAGGCCCTCAAGGAAACTGACACAGAGAGCCAGATGTCTTGTGACCTTGAAAGAGACACTCACCTCATCCTGTGGGCCAAATATCAAGACAAAAGGCAAAACAAATACACCCATATCCTAAGGATTGATATTCTAAACAGTTCTATATCAATCTGAGGAAGTCAGGAGTCAGCATCCCACCCCCCTACAGGAAGAGTTGTTGTCATTAAGCATCCCTTGCTTACTATGTGACTTGCTTCCCCATTTGTCCTTGATTTAATCAATTTTACCAGAGCAATTAATCTTATTGTTTAACCATGGTTATGTCTCACCTTATGCTCATCTGCCTTGTGAGTTCCCAGTTTTCCCCATCATGATTTTATTCTATAAAAGTCCCTAGAAATGACAGAGTTCCTGGCAACCCACTCGGACCCCCTTCTGTCCCTCAGGCAGAAGCTTTCTTTCTCTCAATAAATATATTCTGCTCTTACCCTCCGTTGTTCCTAAAATTCATTCTTCGATTTTAGAGAACATGAAATCATGCTGGACATATAGTAGGTTGGCAGTTTCATTCCCCCATATCATTTGGAGGTCTGGGATCATTTTTCCTATATCAATAACATTCCTGGGACAGGCTGGTCCTGCCTGGCTTGGTGAGCCAGGATCTGTGCTGTGGATCTGGGGTTTGCAACCCTGCCTCCCATGTGCTAAGGGGCAAACTACACTGGGGCCTACCAAGCCTTTCAATGAACAGCCCACTTGTGAAACCACAGTACTCAGCCCAGGGCCAAGAAGGCAGAACATGACTTCAGAAATAGGACACAGCTCTAGTGCACATGAGCCACTTCAGTTTCTCCCATCACCTGCATGTGCACTTTATGCATCAAAAGTTTACAAGGCTCTGGCACTGGCACCACCTGCACTCAAATCCCCAATAGCAGCAGGACCTCCAGGCTAGAGTGGGAGTACAACGCAACAATGGCTGCATGTGCACACCCCCACAGTGGCCCAGGATTTCTCTGAGGCCTGCCTACACACCAGCCAGCCACACCCACCACCTCATTGGAGACAGGAGCCCTAGCCCAAGGTAGGAAAAACAAATGACTCTGAGTGCCTAAGTAGTTAAACATGCTCACATTATAAATTTCAAAAACAGAAGGGGGACTTGACCTCATAATAGATTTCACTTGGCAGAATATGCCATTTAAATTTTTAAAATTCTAATAAAGATGGACATACCATAGCAGAAAGATATTGCAATCAGATAAAGGCTAAAGTGTCCTTTGGAAAGATCTTTATACTGGACAATAAAAACACCCAGTCAGTACTAATTTGGGATCAAGGGTATATTTATGTTTTTCCAGGAAATATTAAATGGCCTATCTGGGTGCCAGAGTGTGCTGTCCAGCTGTATCATGGAGTCGAACCCAGAAAAGGAATTGATTCCACCTCTCAAGAAGCTGATGCTCTGTCCTATGGCAGTGATGCCTCAGAAACCATGCTACATCTGATAGACAAGGATAGGGCTAGACCAGACCTGGAGTTGATTGAAGGAATTGATGCAAGATGCCAAGGAGATCATAACCAGAAAAAAAAAAGAACCAAAGGTCTAAATAGATAAGAGTATACAGAGGTAACCAAACTGAAATTTTAATGAAAGCAGGGGACACAAAATGTTACTAGTGTTCTTAAGATAAAATACCAAAATATATATTCATTATTAAAAAGATTTTGTCCTTTCCAAATTTCTTTTAGAGATCTCTGTTAATTGAGCTACAATAAATCCAACTAGTCAATTTATAGTTAGGAATTCCACAATTGTAAAAAATAATGTAATTCAATTAGACTAAAATATATTTGAGTGCACTCTGATTTTGTAAGACGTTTGTTAGTCTGTGTATCTGTTATCTGTTTGTTCAATCTGTTTGTAAGCGGTTGTTGGGAGTCAGATGATCTAGTGATCATTCACACATGTGAAACCAAAAACACAAATGCCCATAGAGGAGTGCTCAAGTGGCACAGAGTGCCTGAAAAATGTCCTGAGGGCATGGGTTGCTAGAGGTGAACGGTTGTTCCAACCCCAGGAAAATGGGACATTAAAAGCAAGCTAGTTCAGCAAAGGGGCATAATATAAGTGTTTAAATAGCCCCTGGGAATTCACAGAGTTCTCATGGGCACTAACAAGCTGTGTGCTTGTTTCTATGTCTATCACAGCCGGTACAGATTGTCTATCCACGTTTGTCCATTTGCCTATTCTGTGGACAGCTGTTCTTTTTTTTTTTTTTTTTTTCTGTCTTTTTGAGACAGGGTCTCACTATATGATTCAGGCAGGCCTTGAGCTCACTTTGTAGCCCAGGCTGGTCTCGAACTTGCAATGATCTCAAGTGCTGGTATTACAGGTATGTGCCACCATGCCTGGCTACAGCTGTTCTTTTTATTTGAGCTTAAAAATTTTCCCTTCATTTCTTTTGCATTTTTGGATCATTTAATCAAGGTTTATTCAGGTTATAGAATTAGGAAACATGCTTCCACCTGAGTTGTCAGCTGGTCAAAATGATAAAATTGGTTATGCGAATGTGATGTATATTGTTGTTTATTATGGACTTGAGAGTCTCATTGTTTAAAAATTAAAGTGTTAAATGTTATAATTGGGTTTTTCATAAATCATCAAAAATTATTAAAATGAGTAAACAAAATCCCTTGGGGTGGGGCAGGATTATTGGACAGGAACTTCAACTGATGAATAATAAAGCAGCTGCCTGGTAACATTTTTAATCATTTTTTGTTCATTGATCAGAGGCCCCAATGATCTCTGTAGCTTTATGGGAGATACTCCACTAAAGTTATAAAAAATATTACTGTATTATGTTCACATTGGTCATCATCAAAAGAAATAATACAGTAAGGTTTTTGATTTAAAGATGCCCATACAAAAGTTTTCATATGGCTATGACAGATTATAATTAACCTCATGGTGTATTAATATATTCATGCTTCCAGATGTACAAGTCTTCCAAAATACAAAACAGGAATTGTTTATGGTGACAGAATTTCATTTCAGATTCAGACCTCTGCATTCAACAAATGCTTATGAGATGTACATCTCGCTAAAAGTAATCAAGTTAGGTAAAACTTCTAATGTATTAGACAGGGAGATTAACCAAAAAGGGGGTATCTTATGTCAAAAGTGCAAATTCAAGTGTGTTACAAAATGTCAAGATTGTCATGCTATAAGATTAAGTATGGTTTAGATTTGTAATTTTCTGTGTAAAATACATAACTGTTAACATTCTACAGGTATTCAAATGTTAAAACATCCATGGTTAATAGGAAATAATGGTTCCATTTAATGTGCTAGGGTGTTTCATATTTAGATAAGATAGTAGTGCTAAACTTACAGCCTCTACTACACTATATTGTTATCAATCTTTTCTGGATGTTCAACCACTGAGGTTTAGAGGCCAAAAATTAGAGAAATAGATGGGCTAAGAGGATAGCCAATAATTTGGCCTTAACCTTCCAAGGTTAATGAAGACTCAGGACATGAGAGAACCTCTCCTGTCATATCCTATACTCAATGAAGCCCTGGTATTCTGACCAAGAAGGTTGTGGAACCATGGGGGAAAGTGATAAACAGTTTCTAGTGTGCCTAAGGAGAGTCACCAAGAGAAAAATCTCCCAGTCTTTCAAAGAAAGCAACTTGGTCAAGCAATGGCCATGAGTCATCCAGATGGCTGACATTGACAGGAGAGCTAAGAGGTGCTTCCAAGGTAATTACTGAGGACATTTAACTGACCTTAATAGATAGCAGGAGATTAAATAAATTTAATGTAGGTCTCACCTTAACTTGGTCTTGAACATCCTGCAGAAAAGTACAACTTCATATTAGAATGCCATAGTAATATGCTAGTTATAAAAGAAGTTCAAATCACTAACACTTTCTGACAATTGTTGGCTACACTGGTAACTGTCTACAGTTATAGATTAATGGACTGTAAGGTTTTAAATTTTGGGAGTTTTCCTAACACAGCTCCTCCAGCTTCAACAGACCACCTATCATGTACAACAACAAAAGAAAGAGATATGTTGGAAGCCATTGAAGCTGGAAGTTGACCACACATGCAAGGCTGGGGCATGGCCATCCCAAGAACAAAGAGCACTCAGAGAAAGCCACATGAAGAAACTGCTTCAGCACAGAAAACACCTAGCCCCAGGACAATCTGAGCAGTGGGTTACTAGGACAAGTGTGTCATGTGACATTAAGTTGCTAAAATGTATAAATAAATGCCCCTGCAGTGAGGGGGCAATTCCTTCCTCCCATCAGAAAGTTAAGTGTTCCACCTGACCCCAACTTTGTCTCTTGTTTATTTTCTCATCCTCTCATAGTCCTTCACTCCAGGAACCTCAAAAGCTGCTTGAGTCATGGTACATAATTATACTACCAATCTCTGTTCATCACAAAGAACAGTTTGTGCTTTCATTGCCTGATTGATCATTTTTCTCATGCCTAAATCTTGCAATGTGAAGAGACAGTACAAGATAACAGTATGCAATATATTTAGTGTTAATTTCCTATTTCTTTTTAAATTCTGTATCATTTTTATACTTTTTTGTTTGTTTTAAGAAGTCTGTTAAATACTAACAGAACTATACCATCATTTAAAAAAAAAGAATGTCATCTTGTGCTCATTTTTCCAGGCAGGCACTTGAACTGCCGAGCTAAACCCCTGGCCTTGTGCCCATTTTCTAAATGTGGAAATTACACTTTTTTTTCACTTACACCTGATTGATTTTTTCAGTTTTTGTCCCTAAATAAACCTGCTGTTACCATTTTTAACTTGTTTATATTCCCTTCATTTTAATATTGTTCTCTTCTTTTTTTAGTTTTCATGGATGCCAGTCTGCTCTATTTGGTAGCACCATCACTGTAGTTTACTGTCAGGGTTCCCTCTATGGCCATTTCTTCATAACTTTTCTCAGTGGGCTGCACATGAGGAAGTATTGGAGATGTGATGGCTAAGAGCACCAGTTTTATATAATCAAAGTTCTGCCTCAGTTTAGCAATATGCCCTGGGCAAAATAGCTACTCTGTGCCTCAGATTTTTAATCTATAAAATGAAGCTAATAATACTGAATCTAATGTTAGGGTGGCTAGCATATAATTTTATACATGGAAAACATTAAATCAATGCCAAGGGTAGAATGTTAAGTATTATGCTAACTGTTACTAGTGGACTTCAACTCTTGACCCTCTATGCATTTCTTAATAGTTGTAATCTTGAATTTTTTTACTATTAATTATGATGTGGTGTCAATTAAACATATTTATTATATATTACTCATAAATACTTTTATAAGTTGTTTGACATCAGCCTCAAATTTTAGATTAGGAATTGAAGCTTCAGAAAATTATATCAGGCTTAGGCAGAAGGATCACCATGAGTTTGAGGCCAGTCTTGGCTACACAGTGTGTTCAAGGCCAAACAGAACTCCATAGTGAGACCATGTCTAACAGGAAGAAGAAGCAGAAGGAGAAGGAGAAGAAGAAGGAGAAGGAGAAGAAGAAGCAAAGCAGAAGCAGATGCAGGAAGAGAAAGAGAAGGAGAAGAGAAAGAAGAAGAAGATTAAGAAGAAGAAAAGAAGAAGGAGAAGGAGGAGGAGGAGGAGAAGTAGAAGAAGAAGAAGAAGAAGAAGAAGAAGAAGAAGAAGAAGAAGAAGAAGAAGAAGAAGAAGAAGAAGAAGAAGAAGAAGAAGAAGAAGAAGAAGAAGAGAAAGTTAAATCAGAAACACAAAGTTCCACAGTGAGCAGAAGACATATTTAAGACTCTGGAGCTTATGCACCTATCTATACAACAGGATGCTCTGTTTGCACAAGTGAATGACAGTCAGTGATTTCATTTCCTCATTTGTAAAGCAGTTATCATCTTCAACACAGAACTGCATGGGAGTTAAGTGGCTTCATAAGTGTTTATTCCAAATCCTATTAAGTAATAATAATTATATGCATAGTTAAAATTATTATTACTTTATCTCTTTCAGAAATAGAAGTAAAATTTTTAATATTAAACATTATATTAATTACTTTCTCACATTTTTCTTAGTCACATAAACTTATTCTTCTAGATATCTCAAAGTTATTTCATGAAATTACTCACCCTGCCTCAAAAAACTCAGCTGATGATTTGTTCAGAATTAAGACCACAAGTACATTTTAGTGGACTGAAAATTTTTATAACAATTTTATTATCAAGGAATTATTATCAATAATTTTATTGTTTATCAAGGAACATAGACTATATCCTCATTTTTTTCTGTAATATTTTATGGCCTCTATAATATTTTAAACTTGTCTCTATTATAGTTTGTGAACATGTTCTTTACAATTTTGTAAGAATTGTATGTTTTGATCTATGTCATAGTTGTTATTTGTATTACTTCAATAATGTAGCAAATCACTTGTTCTGAAATTATACTGGTGAGCAATGAAGTAATTTAAATTCTTCAGTCTATTTGTATAGGGTTCCCTGCTTGCTGTTGTAAAAAACATATGGTATATCATATTTTTATTTACATCCATATACTTGCTCACCTGATCACATGCTCCACTTCTTGTTGGCTGATATGAATATATATATATATATTTAGTATAATAAAAACAATATTTGGAAAATTTAGGCTTCATAATAAATTAGGATAGTGAATTTCTTTGGTTAGAATATTTGTAAGACTTTGTAATGATGGTAGTTTTGAAATTTGGTCAGAAGAATCTGACACACTTTAATGAAGAGCAAATGTTTGGTATAAGGGACAAAGAGAGAAAACAAAGGAAAGATGGGAAAGTACATGTAATAATGAGAAATTATAAAATGTAGATTAGAACTGTACATATCTTAGTAAATTAGCTTAGTGATACAAAATAGGGTTCATGTGTCAACTGAGAATAATTGACAGAGAATATCTTGAGTACTGCATTGTGGAGGATTCAAAAACCATGCTAGGGGCCATGGATTTAGCTCAGTGGCCTAATCGTCTGCCTGGCAGTTGCGAGACTGTGAGGTTGATCCCCGGTACCAAAAAACAAACAAACAAAAAACCATGCTAGGCTCTATGGAAAAGAAAGTTATCCTGTCAAACAGGAACTCCATAGGGGTGAATGGGGATTGTTAGTGTGTATTGTCTTCAGTGATTTCAAAAAACTGATTGATAGCTAGAAGCAAATTTCCCTAATGTGAACTACATCATGGAAATCCAGAGGAAAAAATTAGTGATTCATAAAAAGGAAAGGTAAATTAATGACATAACAGAAAAATATTTTCCCTGATGTCACTGTTTTTGTCTAAATTGGGATATAAATTTCTAACATTGGTGTTATTGTTGACAGTATGGTCTAAACTTCCATGCATATCTGTTTGTCTAGTGTGATTAATATATTTAGCAGATGAGAGTGTGTTATCTTCTTTCACTTTGTCCCTGAAACTGACCTTGTAGCAGACTGAAAACTAAGTATGTTCTCCATATGAGTTCAGATGGGGAATTAAATCCTATAATTTTATTACAATTGCTCTTTACAGCCTGACCTATATTAGTGTTTGTGTGTGTGTGTGTGCATGTGTGTGTGTGTGTGTGTGTAACATTTCTCTTTAACAAAGTAAAAACTTGGTGACATGGTTAATTCATTATTCTCTGAAAGTTACATTACACTTTTCTCTTAGAGTTCAAAGAATTCTTGCTGAAGAGAAAGTCCTAGGTCCATGACACTGCTCAGAAATTGATTCAGTAACTCAAGGCTGAGTGTTTGGTAAAAAATGTACATATATGATGGAATGCTGGTCAGCCATAAAGAAAGATAAATTTGAGTCATTTGTAAGAAAATGGATGCACTTTGAAAATGTAATGTTAAGTGAAATAAATCGGACACACAAGCTTAAATATTGCACGGGTTCTCTTGCATAAGAACCACAAAGAATAAACAGCAAAATAGAAGTTAGATAATAGGAAGTAGTGAGACAGGTCTTGCTCATTATCTCAAAAGGAAAGGGGATCAAGAGATGCAAGGACAACCTCCCTTGCTGCATGCAGGACTCAGCTCTACCAGGTCCCATGATTCAGCATGACCCAAGAATCAGTGTGACACTCAGGGGAATGCCAGGCCAACCTCGCAGGACACAGAGGTATGCAGCCCAGCCCAGATCAGCCCAGGATCCCAGAGCTGCTCCTCAGGGACTGACCAACATAGCTGCAGGGCCTTGAAGAGCTTGGGATCCCCCCACCAGAGTGCAAAGTGCATGTGTGCAGTATCCCAGAGCTTGTGGGACCCACCCAGCTGGGAGCAAGGCCCCGGCACTGTAGGCCTGGGACTCGCCCAGGCTTGCCCTGACACAGCTGTTGCTCTGAACTTGCAGACAGACCCAGGGTCTGGGTGGCATCACACTTTGGAGTACACTCTGCCTAGCTCGCTGGGACCGGGAGGCCTTGGCCCCCACCCAGTTAAGGCAGAGGCCCCAGCCCCATGCCCCAGGAGGCCACCCTCCCTTGCTGCACGCAGGATCCAGCTCTACCAGGTCCCACAACTCAGCATGACCCACCATTCAGCGTGACCCACCACATAGCGTGACCCTCAGGGAAACGCCCGGTCAGTCTCGCAGGACACAGAACCACATAGGTTCTAGAAGAAAATGACAAAACGAAAGACCAAGAGGCAGTCTCAGTCCCCCAGCCCACAAAGAACAAACCCAAGAGATACTGAAATGGAACACACTAGGAGTCACACAAATGGACTTTCTGAAATGATAGAAAATGCAATAAAGAAACAACCTGATGAAGCTATAGAGAAATTCAAATTAGAAATATTCTCTCAGCTAAAAAATGAATTGAGAATCATTATTAAAGAAATGTGTGTATCTAAAGAAGAGCAAGATAAAAAAATAGAAGAACTTAAGAAAATGATCAAAACTTTGAATGAACAATATAAGACACAAACAGAATGCATGAATCAGATGCAAAGGGAAATGCAGGAAATGAAAAACTCCATGGAAAGTTTGAAAAACTGTTTAAATGAAGCTGAAGATAGAATCTCAGCTCTTGAAGACAGCAAGATCTCCTAAAAATAGTAAGGAACCAAGAAACAACAATTCAACAGCTGCAAGATGATGTCAAGAGAAATAACATAAGATTAATAGGCATAAATGAAAAAGCAGGGGTCAATACTAATGACCTGAGAAGACTATTCACAGAAATAATAGCAGAAAACTTTCCAAAAATGGGAAGAGTACCTGAAAAACAGGTAAATGAGGCATACAGAACCCCATTTAACTATAACCGAAATAAATCCTCACCCAGACATATACTAATAGGGGTATCAGAAATACAGCACAAGAACGAAATACTAAAAGCTGTCAGAGAAAAGAAACAGATCACCTATGAAGGAAAGCCTATCAGAATCACAGCAGACTTCTCAACACAAACCTTTAAGTTAAGAAGAGCTTGGAGTGAAGTATTTCAAATTCTGAAAGAAAACAACTTTCAACCCAGATTGATGTACCCTGCAAAACTATCCTAAAAAATATATTGTTCATTCAATATCCCTAAAAAAATACAGCACAAGAATGAAGTACTAAAAGCTGTCAGAGAAAAGAAACAGATCACCTATGAAGGAAAGCCTATCAGAATCACAGCAGACTTCTCAACACAAACCTTTAAGTTAAGAAGAGCTTGGAGTGAAGTATTTCAAATTCTGAAAGAAAGCAACTTTCAACCCAGATTGATGTACCCTGCAAAACTATCCTTAAAAATTGATGGAGAAATAAGATACTCCCATGACAAAGAACAACTGAAGAAATTGATGACCACCAAACCAACACTACAAAGAATACTGGAAGACACTCTAGAAAGAGACAAAGATACCCACAATCTTAAGAACAACAACAAAAGGAAACCACTAAGCAGGGCAAATAATTAAACAGAAAATGTAGAACACCAACAACAAAAAGATATCATGACAGGGATGAGCCAGTACATATCAGTTTTATCAATCAATGTAAATGGTCTCAACTCACGAATAAAAAGAAACAGACTAGCAGAGTGGGTTAAGAAACAAAACCCAACAATACGCTGTGTACAAGAAACATATTTCACTCAAAAGGAAATTCATAGACTCAAAATCAAAGGCTGGAAAACAATACTCCATGCAACAGGAACCCAGAAAAAAGCAGGGGTAGCTATTTTGTTTGCAGACAATGCAAACTTCAAACCGAGAATGATTAAAAGAGATGAAGGTCACTACCTACTTGTTAGGGGAAAACTTCAAGAGGAAGAGATTACAATCATAAATACATATGCACCAAATATGGGAGCACCCAACTATATAAGACAATTCTTAATAGACATGAAAAACCAAATAAACAATAATACAGTTTTAACAGGGGACCTTAACACCCCATTGTCACAGAGAGATAGATCAACCAAACAAAAAATCAGCAAGGAAATAGCAGAACTGAATCAAGCTTGTGAACAAATGAATCTAGTAGATGTACACCAAGTATTCCACTCATCAACATCAGAATACACATTCTTCTTAGATGCACATGGGTCATTCTCTAAAATAGATCATATACTGGTCCACAAAACAAGCTTAAGTAAATGCAAATGAACTAAAATAATTCCATACATATTATCTAACCACAGCGCAGTAAAATTGAAAATGAATGACAAAAAAACCCTACAATAACTGCATAAACACATGGAAATTAAATGATACCCTCCTAAATAACCAATGGGTCACAGAAGCAGTTAAAGAAGAAATTAAACAGTATCTACAATTGAATGAAAATGCAAATACAAATTACCAGAATCAGTGGGATACCATGAAAGCAGTTCTCAGAGGGAAATTTATAGCACTAAACTCTCATATCAGAAAAACGGAAAGAACACACATAAACAACCTAATGCTACACCTCAAACTTCTAGAAAAAGAAGAGCAAGTCAAGTCCAAAGCCCAAAGAAGGGAGGAAATTATTAAGATTAGAGCAGAAATTAATGCAATTCAAACTAAGAAAACAATACAAAGAATTAAGGAATCAAAGAGTGGTTCTTTGAATGAGTAAATAAAATTGTTAAACCCCTAGCCAACCTTATCAAAAAGAGGAAAGAAAAAACTCAGATTCATGCAATAAGAAATGAAAAGGGTGAAATCACTACAGACCCTGTGGAAATACAGAAGATCATCAACACCTACTTCAAAAACCTTTACTCACATAGATTTGATAACACAGAAGAAATGGACAGATTCCTAGAAACCTATGAATTACCAAAGCTGAATCAAGAACATGTAAAGCTACTAAATAACCCAATTTCAGCTAATGAAATTGAAAATGTAATTAAGACCCTACCAACAGAGAAAATCCCAGGCCCTGATGGATTCACTGCTGAATTCTATAAGAAATTCAGGGAAGACTTAATGCCAACACTCCTCAAACTCCTCAATGAAATCAAAAGAGAAGCAAGTCTCCCTAACTCATTCCTGGAAACAAGTATTACCCTAATACCAAAACCAGAGAAAGACCCAACCAAAAAAGAAAATTACAGGCCAATCTCCCTAATGAACATAGAAGCAAAAATCCTCAATAAAATATTGGCAAATAGAATACAGAAAGGTATCAGAAAGATTATACACCACGATCAAGTGGGATTCATCCCAGGAATGCAGGGATGGTTCAACATGGAAATCAATACATGTAATACACCATATCAACAGGGCCAAGGACAAGAACCACATGATCATCTCAATAGATGCAGAAAAGGCTTTCAACAAAATCCAACACCTATTCATGATAAAAACCCTACAGAAAATCGAAATAGATGGTCTCTACTTCAACCTGATAAAAGCCATATATCATAAACCAACAGCCAACATCTTACTAAATGGAGAAAAACTGAAAACTTTCAACCTAAAATCAGGAACAAGACAAGGATGTCCATTATCACCACTCCTATTCAATATAGTTCTGGAAATATTAGCCAGAGCAATTAGACAAGAGAAAGAAATAAAGAGAATAAGGATAGGAAAGGAAGAAGTGAAATTATCATTATTGGCAGATGATATGATACTCTACATAGAAGATACCCCAAAAATCCATTAGAAGACTTCTAGAAGTAATAATCAAATTTAGCAATGTGGCTGGATACAAGGTGAACACTCAAAAATCAATAGCATTCCTGTACACAAACAACAAAGTCACTGACAGAGAAATAAGGGAAACCACATCCCTCACTATAACATCCAAAAAAATGAAATACTTAAGAATCAATCTAACAAAGGAAGTAAAAGATCTATACAGTGAAAATTACATTACTCTAAAGAAGGAAATCAAAGAAGATTTCAGAAAATAGAAAGATATTCCCTCTTCATGGATAGAAAGAACAAATATCGTGAAAATGGCCATTCTCCCAAAAACTATTATACAGATTCAATGCAATCCCAATCAAAATACCACTTGCCTACCTCACAGAGCTAGAGAAAGCATTCCTGAAATTCATCTGGAACCAGAAAATAACTACAATAGCAAAGGCAATTCTGGGCAACAAAGGGAAAGCAGGAGGCATCACAATCCCCGACTTGAAACTATACTACAAAGCTACTGTGATAAAATCAGCATGGTACTGGAATCAAAACAGACCTGAAGATCAATGGAATAGATGAGAAGATACAGCCACAACTACAAACACACTTAGCCACCTCATCTTTGACAAAGGAGCCAAACATGTACATTGAAAGAAAGACAGCCTCTTTAACAAATGGTGCTGGAAAAACTGGCTTTCTATATGCCATAAATTAAAACTAGATCCATGTCTATCACCATGCACTAAAATAAAGTCAAAATGAATCAAAGATCTGAATATAAAAACAGAGACACTAAACTTACTAGAAGACAGAGTAGGTAAAAATCTTGATGACATAAGAGTAGGCAGAGAGTTCATGAAAAGAAATCAAATTGCATGGGAAACACCTCCTAGAATCAACAACTGGGATCTCATCTTACTAAAAAGGTTTTGCATGTCAAAGGAAATCTCCAACAGAGTGAAAAGAAAACCCACGAACTTGGAAAATATCTTAGCCAATTGTTCATCTGACAAAGGACTTCCATCTAAAACATGTAAAGGATTAAAATAAATCAGGCGCCTAAAATTCAAGGACCCAATACAAAAATGGGCATCTGCAATGAATACACATTTCTCAGAGCAAGAAATACAAATGGCAAATAAATATATAAAAAAAGTTCAACATCAACGGTCATTCGGGAAATGCAAATTAAAACAATGCTGAGATTCCATCTCACTCCAGAAAGAATGGCCAAGATTAAAAAATCAACCAACAGCAAATGCTGGAGGGGCTGTGGGGAAAAAGGAACTCTTCTCTACTGTTGGTGGGAGTGTAGATTGGTGCAACCACTGTGGAAATCAGTGTGGAGATTCCTCAAGAAGCTAGGATTAGAGATCCCTTTCAACCCAACTACCCCTCTTCTGGGCATTTTCCCAGAAGAATTGAAAACATCATACCACAGTGATATCTGTGCACCCATGTTTATAGCAACCCAATTTGTAATAGCCAGATTTTGGAAACAACCCAAGTGCCCATCAATCAAAGAATGGATAAAAAAGATGTGGTATTTTTATACAATGGAGTACTACTCAGCTATTAAGAAAGATTGCATT
>RJWM01007516.1:0-17880 GCA_004363535.1 Dasyprocta punctata | reverse complement strand
CGTGTAAATACCGTATTGTCTCCCTAGTGTAAGAAATGGAAAAGTATATATGATCCAAAATCTATAATAAATACTACATAAGGGTAAAAAACAGCTCAAGGAGCAAAAGTAATTGGGAAGGGAAATGGCGGAAAGAGAAAAGGGAAGAGGAAAAGAAATAAACCTGTATATATGTATATGTAATATAACTAAAATGAACACACTGCTGAATGTATTCGTTATTGAGAAAGAACAATTAATACTCATATGATTAGATCAATTTTACATGTCTATATCTGTTAATGTAACCATTTTAAAGATAATGATATGCAATATTGCAACCATTGTCAAGTTTCTATCATCTGGTTTTGTAAACCTGCAGTGTTACTGTTGTGTATTTACTCTACTCATTTGTCTCTTTTGCTTGTTGTCTTTGTTATATATGTCTGTTTTTTTCTTTATTTTCTTCGCTTAAATAAAAAAAAAAGATGCAAGGACAGGGAAGAGAGGAGAGGGAGGGGGTTTTAAAAGAAACTAAAATGTGCTGTGAACATGTAACAATTCACCATAAGGAATGTAAACATTATGTAGTAGAAATTTGTATTAGTAAAAATTAAAATTAAAAAGAAAGAAATGAAATGATTTTCTTACTTACTTTTAACAAAAAAATCTTTTCTACTCATACAACTTTTGTTTTTGAGACACAGTCTCACTATGTAGTGCAGGATAGTCTTGAACTTAATTTGTAGCCCAGAATAGTCTAAAACTCACAGCAAATATCCTGCCTCAGAATTCCAAGTGCTGGGATTACAGGTGTGCACCACCACACCTGACTAATAACTTTTCAAAGTGATAGACACATGGATTTTTAATGTCATATATGAGATTTTTGGTTTGTTTTCATTTCTAAAAATATGGTTTATTCATGGCAAAGATTACATATAGAAGATATTCCAGGATATGTTGAGATGGAGCAGTCCATGTTTGGGTGCTTTTTCTAAAAACTATACTTAAGCAAAACATATTTTTTGGAGGAAATGAATATTTTTAGCTTCTTGTATGTGCCAGTACCTGTACTGTATAATTTGGGAGAAAAGTGCATAGCACATTCCCAATAAATGTTTCTTTCATCACAGGGTACAGTATTAACTGGCATTCTCACTATGACTGATCATTCAAATATTGGCAACTTGCAGTATTTTCATCATAGCTGATGCTTTCCTTTTGTTCTTTCTTGATCACATGATGGAGAAGATAAGCTAGCAAAAAGCAATAAGAAAATTTGGTTGAAGCATTGCCATGGGTCTAAAAAAGTATTAAAGGCTTTATGCTGTTGCATTTTGTCTTTGTTGATAAATCCTAACTACAAACTCTCTTCTTGAGGCAAAGCAAAAACTCATAGGAAAAGTACTCTTCAGAATCCAGAATCAGGTTGAGACTCAGTGAGGGTGATTACTTGTTTTGTCTTGAAAGTCATCTTTTCCTCATTGGAGGAAAAATATGGATATTTCAAGACTCAGTTTATTTGCAAGAAATGTTGTCTTTGACTTGGAGTTTGTATATTACATATTTTCTCTTATATGAGAAAACTGAAATATAAATAAACAGCAAAAAAGATAGATAATAGGAAATAGGAAATAAATATTTCTCAAATGGGTAAGAGATCAAGCAATGGAGAGAGGGCAAGGTAGGACAGGCAAAAAAGATGAAAAATGGAATTAAGTTGTGTAACTTACATGCACAAACTCCACATAAGGAATATAATCATTTTGTACTGCCAACATGTACTAATAAGAAAATAGAATTAAAAAATTAAATATTACACTGTGTATCCTAAATTATTTGAAAGTTTGATCTTTGAGAATTTTTTGGGGATCAGCAAATGAAAATATACTTCAGTCTAAATTATTCTGGATAGTCTGGGTTATCATATGTCAAAGAAAGCAGGACTCTTCTGATAAGAAAATGTATGTGTGCTAACAATTATATCTGAAAAACAGGCATAATTCTAAACTTTCGTAGTCAAAGATATATCTCAGATCCCAGAATATTGGAAAAAGAAATAGTAGATTTGTATTCTTACACATCTCTAGGAAGAGTGCTATCTTTAAATATCTCAATGTGTTATTTTTGGTTAAAACCCCATACACAATTCAATAAACTTTTTAAAAATTTTCATTGCAATTGCAATTCCTCAATTTTGTGGAATTAATTCCAACAAGTTGGAGGATTCAGCTTCCCCAGTTGTACAACGTGAAGCTTAATGGGCCCAGTTATTACACACCCAACCAGAACACTCAGTATTTGCATGGCAGTGCTTACATAGCAACAGGGAAAAAGTGATAAGGAATACACCAATTCAAGTGGAGAAGGACAGTACTTTGATACTAACTGTTTTGTAGACTACATGAGAATGCATTCCTATAATTTTTTATAAAATGCATTCCTTGAGGATTTTCAAATAAACACGTGTCCATATTTAGAAACTCTGCCTGCCAAATGTCATATTTAACACTCATAATGCACCCACAGATGGTACCTTCAAACTTCTACAGATATGCGGGACTACACAAAGACAGTCTGACTGTTAGAATCACCATCAAATGAAAAAACGCACATTACTAGAGCCTTAGAAAGAGAATTTAAACAAAGAAAGGCTGACAATTTTGCAAATCTTTGGAAGAATGTCCAGATTTTCTGTGCCATAAGAGAAGACATTTAATTTTGAACATTTGAGTGCACTGCCTTTAAGAAAATGAACAATTGATTCTCAACACTTTGTATGAACCACTTACCCATCCAATTATTTAAATACAAAATGCATATTTTTCACAATTTTTATACGATAAA
Organism: Dasyprocta punctata; assembly: GCA_004363535.1. NCBI lineage: Eukaryota > Metazoa > Chordata > Mammalia > Rodentia > Dasyproctidae > Dasyprocta > Dasyprocta punctata. Next base: position 15,051 of record RJWM01007516.1, on the reverse strand, counting down.
AGGAAACATAAAAATGATAAATTTATCAAATGTATTCAGTAATTTCCTGTTTATGGTGTATCTTAAAATATTTAATACTCAATGCAATGTTTTCACCTGAATGGTAGTATCTAATCTCTTTTTTCTTTTTGCAGCATTGTCTTCCTTTGAACAAACATGTTAAACTGTCATGTAAGCTTTTCCTTCTTTTCTGTTGCTGGCATAAATTCAATAAAATGTTTACTCACAAACATAATGGTGAATATGTCAATGATGGGCATCCTGGTTGGCATTTTGTGGTCTCATATTTTAAAATTATTTGGTCTACTAGACATAATCTTAACTGTAAATGATTTTTGAACCCCCTGCTTTGAATATATTTAATGTTCTTGGAATAAGAGTTTTATAGATTATAGCACAAAATTATATTTTGCATGAATAAAATAGACACAAATTGAACCAGACATGGTGGTGCATGCCTTTAATCCCAGCACTCAGGAGGATGAGGTAGGTGGAGCATTGTGAGTTCAAGGCAGACTTGGGCTACAACTTGAGTGCAAGGCTGGCCTAAACTACATAGTGAGACCCTGTCTCAAAAAACTAGGGCTGGGAGTTTGGCTCAATGGCTTATGTGCCTGCCTAACAGGTAGGAGGTTGTTTGATACCTAGTGCCAAAAAAAAAGAGACAAATTAACTAATAAAAGAAAATAACCAAGACTTGTTATTAGATTTTGCTAGCAACAAAACTCTACATAAACAGTACACAAAAATAGCTGATATAAAACAAATAAAAAATATATGAGTGCATCTCATGAAAACAAGAATCAACTGGTTGAAATGATACCTGCCTGAGAAACACTAAGAATAGGCAGTACATAAATAAATACACAGCCTAAGTGACTCTCAGGGTAAACTGTTAAGTGGTTAAGAGAAGTCAAAGAAACTTTCTTCCATAAGTGAGAGCAAAAAGAATACATAGGAAAGGTCTGAGAGACACTGAGAATCCCTGACAGGGTTTACTGTTTAGGGTATTTCTGGGAGCCAGTCAGTAAAGAAAACTAGAGAGGTCCTGCAGGTTGCAAAAACTGCCCAGCCAGGAGCAAGGCCCTGGCACCATATGCTGGGGGCATGCCTGGGCTTGCTCCACACTCCAAAGGCTCTGAACTCCTCACAGCCAGACTCAAGGTCCTGGTGGTGGCACACTCTGGGGTGCACTCTGTCTAGGCAACTGTGTGTCCTGCAGACTCCAAACTCCACCCACTCAGGCATGAAACCCCAGTGCCACACACCTGGGGTGTGTGTCTGAGAGTCACCTGGGTTGCAGAGTTTCAGAACATTACACAGCCAGGTTCTAGGCACTGGCAACAAGCTTCAGGGGTGTGACCCTGCTAGCTACAGGTAGGATACAAAATTTGTCCAGCACAACATCCCAGAGCAACCCAACAAAGTACATCATGGGAACATACGGCCAGCCTCACAGACCACAGAACACATGGGTTCAGCACCATAATCTGGCTGTGTGCCCCAGGTAGCCATGGAGATATTGAAGGATTGAAGGTCTACCCAGCACACTGTTCCAGTGCAACCTATTGGGAGGCTGCCTGCCCAACCACACAGGTCCCAGAAGAAAATGAAAAAATAAAGGAGCAAGAGGCAGTTTCAATCTCCCAGCCCACTGACAACAAACCCAAGAGTCACTGAAATGGAAGATACTGGGAGTCACACAACTGAACTTTCTGCACTGATAGCAAAGTAAAGAAACAACTCCATGAAACTATAGAGAAACTCAAATCAGAAATAATCTCTCAGCTAAAAAATGAAATGATGCTTATTATGAAAGAAATTCTGTGTGTATCTAAAGAAAATCAAGGTAAAAAAATAGCATAAGAAAATGATGGAAACATCAAATAAACAAAATAAGGCACAAATAGAATGCATGAAACAGATTCAAAGGGAAATTCAGGAAATTAAAAATTCCATGGAATGTTGGCAAAACTGCTTGAATGAAGCTGAAGATAGAATCTCAGACCTTGAAGACAGCATGGAAGCTTACAATCATGAAAGAAAAATTCCTTAAAAATAACAAGGAACCAGGAAACCACTATTCAACAGCTGCAAGATGATGCCAAGACAAATAACTTAAGATTAATAGGCATCAATGAAAAAGAGAATGACCTGCAGGTCAATACAAATGACCTGCAAAGGCTATTTGCAGAAATAACAACAGAAAATTTTCCAAACATGGGAAGAGAATCTGATATACAGGTAAGTGATGCACACAGCACCCCAATTAACCATAACCAAAATAAATCTTCACCCAGACATATAATAATTATGGTATCAAAAATACAGCACAAGAACAAAATACTAAAAGCTGTCAGAGAAAAGAAACAGATCACCTATGAAGGAAAGCCTGTCAGAATCACAGCAGACTTCTCAACACAAACCTGCAAGTCAAGAAGAGCTTAGAGTGAAGTATTTCAAATCCTGAAAGAAAACAACTTTCAACCCAGATTAATGTATCCTGCAAAACTATCTTTAAAAACCGATGGAGAAATAAGATACTCCCATGACAAAGAACAACTGAAGAAATTTATGGCCACCAAACCAAAACTACAAAGAATACTGAAAGACACTTTGGAAAGAGACAAAGGTAACTACAATCTTAAGAATAACATCAAAAGGAAACCACTAAGCAAGAAAAACAGAAAACATAGAGAACCAACAACAGAAAGATATCATGACAGGGATGTGTCAGTACACATCAGTTCTATCAATCAATGTAAATGGTTTCAACTCACCAATAAAAAGAAACAGACTGGCAGAGTGGGTTAAGATGCAAAATCCAACAATATGCTGTGTGCAAGAAACACATTTAACTTAAAAGGAAATTCACAGAATAAAAATCAAAGGCTGGAAAACAATACTTCATGGAACAGGAACCCAGCAAAAAGCAAGGCTAGCTATTTTGTTGGCAGAAAATGTGAACTTCAAACCGAGAATAATCAAAAGAGATAAAGAAGGTCACTACATACTTTTTAAGGGTAAATTTCAAGAGGAAGAGATTACAATCATAAATATATATACACCAACAGTGAGAGCACACAACTATGTAAGACAAATATTAATAGACATGAGAAACCAAATAAATAATAATACAATTATAACAGGGGACCTTAACATGCCACTGTCACAAAGAAACAGATAAACCAAACAAAAATTTGGCAAAAAAAGTAACAGAACTGAATCAAACTGGTGAACAAATGGACCTAGTATGTATGTACCTAGTACTCCACCCATCAACATCAGACTACAAATTTTTCTCAGCTGCATATGTGTCATTCTATAAAATAGACCATATACTGGTCCACAAAACATGCTTGAGTATATGCAAAGGAACTGAAATAATTCCACGCATATTATCTGACAATAGCACAATAAAATTGGAAATTAATGACAAAAACCCCACTAGAACCTCATAAACACATGGAAATTAAATAACACTCTCCTGAACAATCAATAGATCACAGAAGAAATTGAAGAAAAATTAAATAATATCTACAATCAAACAAAAATGCAAATACAAATTACCAGAACCTGTGGGACACAATGAAAGCAGTCCTCAGAGGAAAATTTATAGCACTAAACTCCCACATGAGAAAAATGGAAAGAAAGCACAAAAACAATCTAATGATGCACCTCAAACTTCTAGAAAAAGAAGAGCAAGTCAAGTCCAAAGCCCAAAGAAGGGAGGAAATGATCAAGATCAGAGCAGAAATTAATGCAATTGAAACTAAGAAAACAATACAAATAATTAATGAATTGAAGAGTTGGTTCTTTGAAAGAATAAATAAAATTGACACCTGGCCAACCTTATCAAAAAGAGGAAAGAAAAACTGAGATCCATGCAATAAGAAATGAAAAGGGTGAAATCACTACAGACCCGGTGGAAATACAAAAGATCATCAATACCTACTTTGAAAATCTTTACTCACATAGATTCAATAACACAGAAGAAATGGACAGATTCCTAGAAACCTATGAATTACCAAAGCTGAATCAAGAAGTTGCAAAACTGCTGAAGAACCCAATTTCAGTTAATGAAATTGAAAATGTAATTAAAACTTTATGAACAAAGAAAAGTCCAGGCCCTGATGGATTCACAGCTGAATTCTGCAAGAAATTCAAGAAAGACTTAATGCCAACACACCTCAAACTCCTCAATGAAATTGAAATGAAAACAAGTCTCCCTAATTCATTCCTGGAAGCAAGTATTACCCTGATACCAACACCAGAGAAAGACCCAACCAAAAAAAGAAAACTACAGGCCAATCTCCCTAATGAACATAGATGCAAAAATCCTCAATAAAATACTGGCAAACAGAATATAGCAAGTTATCAAGAAGATGATACACCATGATCAAGTGGGATTCATCCCAGGAATGCAGTGCTGTTCAACATATGCAAATCAATAAATGTAATACACCACATCAACAGGGTCAAGGACAAGAATCACATGAACATCTCAGTAGAGGCATAAAAAGCTTTTGACAAAATCCAACACTCATTCATGATAAAAACCCTACAGAAAATCAGAATAGATGGTCTCTATCTCAACCTGACAAAAGCCATATATCATAAACCAACAGCCAACAGCTTACTAAATGGAGAAAAACTGAAAACTTTCAACATAAAATCAGGAAAAGACAAGGATGTCCATTATCACCACTCCTATTCAATATAGTTCTGGAAATATTAGCCAGAGCAGTTAGACAAGAGAAAGATATAAAAGGAATAAGGATAGGAAAGGAAGAAGTGAAATTATCATTATTTGCAGATGATATGATACTCTACATAGAAGATACCCTAAAATCCATTGAAAGACTTCTAGATGTAATAACCAAATTCAGTAATGTTGCTGGATACAATGTCAATGCTCAAAAATCAATAGCATTCTGGTAAACAAACAACAAACTCACTGAGAAAGAAATAAAGGAAACCACATCCTTCACTATAGCATCCAAAAAGATGAAATACTTAGGAATCAATCTAACAAAGGAAGTAAAAGATCTATACAGTGAAAATTACATTACTCTGAAAAAGGAAATCAAAGAAGATTTCAGAAAATGGAAAGATATTCCCTATTCTTGGATAGGAAAAACAAATATCATGAAAATGGCCGTTCTTCCAAAATTGTTGTACAGATTTAATGCAATCCCAATTAAAATACCACTTGCCTACCTCACAGAGCTAGAGAAATCATCCCTGAAATTCATCTGGAACCAGAAGGGACCTTGAATTGCAAAGGCAATTCTGGGCAACAAAGGTAAGGCAGGAGGCATCACAATTCCTGACTTGAAACTATACTACAAAGCTACTGTGATAAAATGAGCATGGTACTGGAATCAAAACAGACCTGAAGATCAATGGAGTAGATTAGAAGATACAGCCACAGCTACAAACACAGTCAGCCACCTCATCTTTGACAAGAGTGGCCAAACATGTACATTGGAGGAAAGATAGCCTCTTCAACAAATGGTGCTGGATAAACTGTCTTTCTATATGCCATAAACTAAAACTAGATCCATGTCTATCACCATGCACTAAAATAAAGTCAAAATGGATCAAAGATCTGAATATTAAAACAGAAACACTAAATTTGCTGGAAGACAAAGTAGGTAAAAATCTTGATGACATAGCAGTAGGCAGAGAGTTCATGAACAAAAATCAAACTGCACAGGAAACATTTCCCAGAATCAACAACTGGGATCTCATCTTACTAAAAAGTTCTTTTCATGTCAAAGGAAATTTCCAATGGAGTGAAAAGAAAATCCATGAACTGGAAAAATGTATTAGCCAATTGTGTATCAGACAAAGGACTTTTATTTAAAACATAAAGAATTTAAAAAAAAGATCAGGCCTCTAAATTTCAAAGACCCAATCCAAAAATGGACATCTGAGATGAATACACACTTCTCAGAGAAAGAAATACAAGTGACAAATGAATATATGAAAAAATGTCCAGCATCAATGTTCCTTCAGAAAATGCAAATTAAAACAACACTGAGATTCCATCTCACTCAAGAAAGAATCAACAAGATAAAAAAAAATCAACCAATAACAAATGCTGGAGGGGCTGTGGGAAAAAAGAAACTGTTTTCCACTGTTGGTGGAGTATAGACTGGTGCAACCGCTGTGGAAATCAGTGTGGAAATTCCTCAAGAAGCTATGCTGCTTCTGGGCATTTTCCCAGAAGTACTGAAAACATCACACCACAGTGATATTTGTGCAACCATGTTTATAGCAACCCAATTTGTAATAGTCAAATCTTGGAAACAACCCAAGTGCCCATCCATTGAGGAATGAATAAAATTGATGTGGTATTTTTATACAATGGAGTACTACTCAGATATCAAGAGAGACTGCATTGATACTTTTATAAGTAAATGGACACGACGTGAGACCATACTCATAAGTGAGATAAATCAAACTCACATATGTAAATACCATATTGTCTCCCTAATGTAAGAAACTGAAACAGTATATATGATCCAAAATCTACAAAAGATACTGTGTAAGGGTAAGAAACTGCTCAAAGCAAAAATAATTGGGAAAGGGAAAAGGAGGAAAGAAGGAAGGGAAAAGGAAAATGACAGAAATCTGTATATATGTCATGTAAGATAGCTAAAATGACTATACTGTTGAATATATTAGTTATTGAGAAAGTACGGTTAATACTCATATGACTAAATCAATTTTACAGGTGTATATCTGTTAATCTAAGCAACCATCTTGAAGGTAATGATACACAATATTGCAACCATTGTCAAGTTCCTATCATCTTTTTTAAACCTATAATGTTACTGTTGTGGATTTGCTGTTGTCATTTGTTCATCTCTTTTGCTTTTTGTCTTCCTTTTTGTGTTTTTTTTTCTCTTAAATAAAAAAAGAAAGAAAAAGAAAAGTGGAGATGACTGCTTTTTCGGTTGTGAAGACAACAATGAAAGACTTTAAGGAAAATGGAATAAATTCAGAAAGAAAACCTTACCCAAACAAGCAAATAACTACACAAACAAATGCAGTAATTTTCCAGTAAATGCCCTGAAGAAATGGAAATCTATGAATCACCTGTTAAATAAGTTAAAACATTTAAGAAAGCTCATCAGTGTATAAGAAATAATAAACAGCTCAATGAAATTAGGAAAAAACATGAAAATATTGAAGTTCAACATGAGACTGAAATAATGAAAATTTAATCAACCCATTTCTATAGCTGAAGAATACAATGAATGAATTAAATACAATAGCGAACTTCAACGGCAGCCTTGGTAAAATAAAAATGATTCTATGGACTAAAAAATAGGTAGCCTGAGAATACACAGTTTGTGAGAAATCATCTAGAGTCATTCATGCATCATACACTTCACACAAGGAGAATAGAAACAGACAGAAGAGAAGAAAGTTTATTTAATGAAATAATAAGTGAAAGCTTCTCACATCTTAGAAAGAGTATAAACATGTAGGATGATGAAGTTCTAAAATACCCTTGTGGGTATTTTAAAAGTAGTGAACATTACAGAGATAGATGTTATAATCAAGTTATGATGTCAAAAAATAGATAATGTTGAGTCAGGTACAGTTATACATGCCTAAAATTCTAAAGATTCAGGAGGGTAAGACAGGAGGATTATAAGTATAAGGTAAATATGGGAAATGTAGGAAGACTATGACCCAAAATAAAATATAAAACAAATGGTGATGTAGGTCACTATTAGAGTGATGACTTACCAATTGTGAAGCCCTATATTCTATTCAATGCAATGCACACACAGAAACACACACAAATGAATATTAAAAACATTCAGTGATAAATAACTTGATCAATGTATGAGTATGCTGATAAGGTCATTAGTGAATTTCTCAGCAGGCTAGTAGACATTGGGATAATGTGTCCAAAGTGCTGAAGAAGAAAGTAAAATCAAATGATACAACCAGACTGTTACTCAGGTATGAAAGATAAACACTTTTCTTGAAAAAGCAAAAGGTAGAAGATTTCATCACCACTATGACTGCCTTATAAATAATGATGAAAGGAGTTCTTAAAGTTGAAATGCAAAGATACTAATTAATGCTATGAAAACTTACAAAAACATAAAACTTATTGGAAAAATAAATATCATTCAAGCTTAAAATATTTTAATATTGCAGTAGTAGTGAGTAAATCATCTTTACTGCAAAAGATAAAAAGCACAACTATTTAAAATAAATATAATTGCAATAATTTGTTAATGGATACACAATATAAAAATATTAATTGTAACACCAGTAAGAAAATATGTGGAATCCAAAAAGTCAAATTTACAGAAAGCTGCATAGAATGATGGTTTCCAGGAAATGGATGTCAGATAGGAAAATAGGGAGATGCTGATTAAAGTAACACATTTTATTTATGCAGGATAAATAACTTCTGGAACATGAGTCAGTTCAATGAAGCATGATAATTTAATTCAATAACATAGTATTTCCTACAGTACAGAATTTGTTAAGACTAGAATTTAAATATTGCCACTAGAAAATATAAAAAGTATACCTTTGTGAAAAGATGCAGAGATTAGTTTGAGTATAATGATCATTTCACAATGGAATCTATATCAAAACATGTTGTACACTTCAAATATATTCAATTTCTATTTGTTAAACACACTTTAGCTAAGTTGGAGAAAATAAAGTAAACACACTCACAATACTCAATCTGTTTAACTGGATTTTGTTTTACTTTGTTTAATATCAAGTGGTAAGTTCTAATTTTGAACCATTAGTCATTTACAGGTTATCTTTCATTGTTGATTTAGGGGAACAGAGAACAGAATAATGTCCCCAAAGTAATTTACAAGAGACAGCCCAGTGAGCTGAGTGTTAGGTTCATGCCCTTTCCTTTAGCAAAATAAAGGTGAAAGTGTGAAACAGATGCTGGAGCAAAGTCTATCTATATAAAGACCATGAACTAGCCAAGCAAAAAGAAGTGGGCTGTTGCTGAGTAGTTAATGAAGTTATTAGGACTCATACCAAATATACAAATGAGATGCAATAAGATAAGAGGAATACAGAACTCCAACAAACAGTGAAAGAATGATACTCATTATTACCTTGCTCTAATCAGAACTGGTTTAAAACCTGGGGTGAAATAAACCTGCAAGAGGAGCACATCAACGATTGTAGCTTCAAATGTTTGGAAAGCAGTACTTGAATTTTTATTTTATGGAGATTGTGCTAACATCACTAGCAGTATGATTCATTCTGCTAGAATGTATGAAACACCAACATATTGAATCTTAAGAAGTAAAATATATAGTAATGTAGTTGGAATTCTAATAATTACCTCTAAGATGCCTTGTTCTTACATATGCCAACCACACAAATGTGGTCGGAAGTAGATTCTTTCCCAGACAAACCAGATAAAAGCCATGCCTTACAGTTTAATTTCTAATCTCAGCAAGTTTTGACCCTGTGTAGAGAACCCAGCCAAACTCACTGTAATTTTTCATCTACATAACTGTGAGCTAATAAATGGGATTGTTTAAGCAATGTGGTATAATCTCTTATGGAGGGACAGATAACTAACACATAATGTCCACGTATGACATCCCTTGCGTCCTGAACTCCTAGGACTGACTTGATGCCAAGAAACTTACATAAAGGATTTCAATGACTTGACTGTAACATAAATGTTTCAAATATTATATTCTTATTTTATTCCTCTTATTATGATGATCTTATTGTTTTACTATGGTTCTGTATGGGTAGTTAGGGAATTGAAAGGAATGTGAGGAATCAGAATTATTGAGGAAGTAAAAATTAAATTCAAAACAACTTTTTCTCCTGCTCTTACACATACTTTTGATTAAGAAAATCATGATTTGTTGATCTTCTAACTTCAAATTTTCTTTCTTTTCTACCATCATTTCTCTACACCAAACCTATTGTTTATCCTGAATCTGATCTGTTCTGGCTAGAATCTAGATGTGCCCAGAAGGTCTCATGTGGTCATAGGTGGAGTTTTCCAGAGGTGGCTAGATCTAGAGAATGTGATGCTGGGATTAATGGTGTAGTCATAAGATTACAGTTGCACCAAGCAGAGTTTGAATTGCAGTTAGCCTAGATGGAATATAAAGGACAGAAGAGAGCTGCTGCTGTTACTACACTGTTTTGCTGTCTTCTTCCTGACCTGCTTGCCATGGACTGTTTCACCTTTGTAATACCCCTCTGCCATGCTCCTGTCCGTTGGCACCAGCTATGAACTGAAAGCTCTATAAACTATGAGCTAAAATAAACCTTCCCCTTCATTAACTTTGGGATGGCTATTTTACCTCAGCAACAAAAAATGTAACTAAGATTTTGGTGCCAGGAGTAGGGTCTTTGCTGTGACTGTATCTGATTATGTAGTCCAGGTGTCTTTGGAAGGCCTGTGGGAAGAGTTTGGAAAGATTTGGAGATGCTGACTGCAGACACAGCACTGGAATGCTTTAAACTGTAATTAATGGAAGATTCTGGTACGAGCTCAGAAGAGTAGAATGATGATAGAGCCATATCTAGTAAAGACTAAGATCAAGAGGTTTCAATTAGGAACAAGGACATCACTGGCAGTTGGACTCCATACCATGTGTGTTATGCACTGACTAAAAAGTTGTCTGCATTTTACTCATGTTTAAAGACTGCCTGAGGCTAACATTAAGGGTGGTAGACTAATTAATCAGATAGAACAAATTTCAAGGCAGTCTAATTTGAAGTGGTGACTACTGTTAGGGGTTTTAGCCAGATCTGTGTTGAAAATCAAGAGCAAAGGTCCTAGAATAATGACTTACAAAGCTTTGAGTTTGGCCAGAAAGGAAGCTTCAGTAAATTTGTGACCTGCCAGGAAGGAGCAAAGAGTTTGGGAAGTGGATACAGTGTTTGAATCTAAGGGGATAGACACACCAAGATCGCATATCTTTGGCTCCTGAGAGATGTGTTCTATAAATGAAATCTCCATTTTGATTTTTTAAATTATGGTTTCCATGAAATATTTACATAAGGAATGCTCTGAATCTCTTTTAAGATTGTCCTTTATATGATTTTATCCTTTAATCACTCAGTGGTCCAATTATTTAAATACAGGATGACCAGAAATTATATATTTTTCATTAATTTTTATAAGATAATTTGTAATATAAATATGACAGTTTTATCAAGTGTATTCAGTATAAGAATTTACTGGCTGAAATGATACCTGCCTGTGTGATCCTCCAGTAGGCAAACAAATGTGCTGCCAGAGTGATGCTCAGAATAAACTATTAAGTTGTTGAACAGAGATGTGATTAGTTAAATTTCTTCCCAGGAAATCTTTAGTTTTCCTATATGAGCCAGTGTCGCTATTCAAACTTGAAGTACCTATTGCCTTCAGTGCCACCAAACACAGAGCCAGTTTTAATGTTTAGTCATTATAACTATAACCTATGTTTCTGATTGGTTTATTTTCCTTCAGAACTACTGTGATTTTGTTTTCTACAAAGCAAAATGATATTATTATGCATTTCTCCTCCATAACAAGTCAGCACAAAGCTTTTTTTGAAGCAGAGAAGGGATTAGCTATATATAAATATGAACATAAATACTACAGAGTTCAAATGAAAAGCAGGCCTCATTTGATATATTTAGAGTTGCAAAACAGCATGTATGTGTTAGGTTACAATGCATTGCTAGGTTTATATTATGCAATTGTGAAAACATGCAAAACTCATTTGACATTATTACTTTAGTTTGCATAACAGTTTTGTTGTTGTGCTTATGCTAACCTCCTTTTGATATTCCATTCAATCACTGAATGTATTTGAGTGAGTAATTTTTCTTCCTCTGATAACACCTTTCCTGCTCATGAAAAATTCCTTTGAGAACTGTCCTTTTCTCTCTCCCTGTGCTCTTCCATTTATGTGGTTACTTTGGGAGCCATCAAGTCAAAACAGCCAGTATACAAAAGATGGCTATGTGGCTTGTAACTACTCTGAGATGGGAAAATAAAGACTGTTATCAGATTTGGAAAGGAGATGTTCTACTTTGGGCTAACTTCTATGTTTACTGTAGGAAAGTAAAATGCAGGAATTGTTGACACCCATGTTTTGCTGTATGAAAATAATGCTAATAAAATTATATGTTAGCAACAAAAGGTATGAAGCACATAAGTAAAACCTAATTATTTAGAAAGTGACTTAAATTCAATAGGAAATTCAAATAGAGGCCAAGTATACTTCCAAAATTGTTAAACAGATTTAATGCTATCCTGATCAAAATTCCAACAGCATTCTCATAAAATTAGAGAAAACAATTCTAAAATTCATTTGGAACCAAAAGACACCCAGAATAGCATAGGCAATTCTGGGTAATGAATGCAAGACAAGGGCAACAAAATCCCTGATTGGAAACTATTCCACAAAAGTACTGTGATGAAAACAACATAGTACTGACAAAACAAATAAACAAACAAACAAATAAAAACCAAATCTGAGGATCAGTGGAATAGATTAGAAGATGAGGAAACAGCTCCAAACACTGTCAGTAACCTTACCATCAACAAAGGGGCCAAATGCCCTCACTGGAACAAAGCCCTTTTAGTAAATAGTGCTGGAAAAACAGGCTTTTCATATGCCAAAGATTAAAACTACACCTATGTCTTTCACCATGAACTAAACTAAAATTAAAATGGATTAAAGACCTAAATATTAAAATAGAAACACTAAATTTGTTGGTAGGAAGAACTGGTAAAATTCTTGAAGGCAAAGGTACGAAAAGACTTCATGAACAAAACCCCAATCACACAGACTATCACAAAGAATCAACTACTGAAATCTCATCTTATTAAAAAGCATTTGTACAACAAAAGAAATCACCAACAGAGTGAAGAGACAACTCACTGAATAGGAAAAAGTTACTGTCAAGTGTTCCTCAGCTATGTGTTCCTCAGATATATCTATAATATATAAATAACTAAAAAAATCAGACCCATTAAATTTAAAGACCTAATCCAAAATTGGACATCTGAGATGAATAGACACTTCTTAAATGAAGAAGTAGAAATGGCAAATAAATGTATTTTTAAAAAGTTCAACATCGCTGCTCATTCAAGAAATGCAAATTTTAAAAAATGTTGAGATTCCATTTGAAAGAATGAATGCTACAAAGAAGTCAATAATAACAAATGCTGGTGGGCTTGTGGGGTAAAAGGAACCCTTCTCTTATATTGGTGGGGAGGTACACTGGTACAATCGCTATAAAAATCAGTGTGGAGATTCCTCAACAATCTAGGACTAGAGATCCCATTTGATCCAGCTATTTCTCTCTTGGTATCTTCCCAAAAGAATTAAAAGCATCACACCACAGTGATATATGCACAACCATGTTTGTAGCAGAAGTTCATAATAGCCAAATCTTGGAAACATATCAAATGCCCATCAATCAATGAATGAATAAACAAGATGTGGGTTTTCTATACAATACTGTACTACTGCGTCATCAAAACAAAATAAATTTGAGACATTTCTGTGTGAATGAATGCACCTTGAGACCAAAGTCTAAAGTGAAATAAATCAGACACACATGTGTAAATACAGCATTGTTTCTATGGTGTGAGAAACCAAAAGTGCAAATAAGCACCAGAATTTATAATAGATATTGTGAAATATGAACCAAGTGTTCAAATGGGAAGGGGAACTAAGGATGGGGAGGGGCAAAAGAAGGAAGGGAAAAGCAAAAATGAGAAAAGAAGGAAAAAATGTTGAAGGGAGGGTAGGCCAATGGAAAAAAAAAAGAATTACAATGTATTATGTAAATGTATAAATTCACTATGATGGATGTGATCATTATGTAGACCTAAAATATACCAATGAACTTAATTAATTAAAAAAACTGAGACCACAGGCCATTTTTAAATAAAAACAGTGAACTAATAGGATGCAAAGTGATATTGAAAGAAAAACAAATGAAGAATGAAAACAAGTGAATTATTTCAATTTTAGAAGCAAATAAAATAATAAAACAAATCTAAGAAAATAATTATTAAATTAAAAGGGCATATAGTAATAACTTGAAAACAGAATTATTCTCTGGAGAAAAAAGTAAAACAAAAGAAAACTTTGGCCTGCCAGTGTAACTGTATGAAGGTATGGATGGGAAAGAAAAGCGATATACTCAAAACAGAAGCAAGAGCATATAGAGTTGTTTTGTTTTATTTTGTTTTGTTTTGTTTTGTTTTTAAGAAAATTCTGGGGCTTCCAGAGGCAGGCTTTCTTAGGTAGCTCAGTGAATGGATTTCTTTGTCCATTTTGTGCTACTATAGCAGTGTACTTGAGAGGAGGTAACTACAATTCTGGAGTCTGAGAAGCACAAAAACAGGTGCTAGCATCTGCAGAGGGAAGTTTTGCTGTCATCATGTGGTGGAAGGGACGAGAAAACTCACTATTGAAAGCCATTTAATTACAAAATTGAAACCACCTGAAAGTTGTGATTGTTGGTCATGATGGTCAGTTTGAACAAACTAAAAGATACCTAACAGAGGAATAAAGTACACTTCTTGGTGTATCTGGGTGGGTAATGAGAAGGTGACTTTGGTGACTATATTCAGATGCAAGACCTTTTCTCTCTGGCACTGTTCCACTGGTCTGATTTCCAGCCACCATAAAGAGTTTTGCTCTGCCAAGCCCTTGTGCAGTGAAGTTTCTGCCTTGGAGCCAGTTGATTATGGGCTGAGCCATTTGAAATTATGAACCAATTTAAACCTCTCCTCTTTTGATTTGTTGGTGTTGGATACTGTACTCTAGTGATAAAAAGCTGATTAAGATGAAAGTAGAAGCCGGGCGTGGTGGCGCACGCCTTTAATCCCAGCACTCGGGAGGCTGAGGTAGGCGGAGCGTTGTGAGTTCGAGGCCGGCTTGGGCTACAACGCGAGCGCAAGGCCGGCCTGAGCTACACAGTGCGACCCTGCCTCGAAAAACCTGGGCTGGGAGTTTGGCTCAGTGCCTTAAGCGCCTGCCCTGGCAGGCGCGA
>RJWM01007515.1:0-77728 GCA_004363535.1 Dasyprocta punctata | reverse complement strand
TTTTGGTGTAGGTATTAGTATTCCCTTAGTTTTTCTGCTCCCAATAACCCTTTCCTAGCATGCCCACCAGTGGAATATGTGTTAACAAATGAATGGGTTATTCTACTTCCTCCTTGGAGTAGTCTACCAGACACCACCCAATCACCCAATCATGAGAGTTGGTCATATGGGCAGCAGTTTTTATTAAACTTTTAAAACAGCTGAAGAAGGTTATTTTTAAACAAAAAAATCCAAATCATTTTTAAATGGCTTTGTGAATCATTGATTAGGCAGTCATATATCTCCAATACAGTTTAATGTGTATGTTTTTATTGTTTCCAGTTTTATAATTTGCTGCTTTTTTCTTCCAGGAAATAAAATCTGGGATTTTCTAAATGTTAAGATTCAATGTTAGAATAAAATGTCTAAATAGTGAAGATGGAGAATCAATGCTGTAGATAAAAATAACGTAAACAGTATTTACTATTGTACTTAGTATTTGGGGGATATTATTGAATATGGTAATTATTTTGAGATCTAAATAAGTGCTACTGCTAGTCAATGGTTGATAGAAAGTGAGATATTAAAGATCACATGTTATGCTTTCTGAATACTAAATTTTAAAATAGTGATAGCATAAAAAATTCATATTTTCAATTTTAAGAAGAAATTGAGACTATCTCATATACTGTCAAGCTATGTTTTGAATATACATGAATAAAAAGTAAGTAAGAATTTCCTTCCAGAACTGTGTCAGAATCTCAAAGCACTCAGGCCTTTGTCTTTAATCAATGTGTTCTACGTAATGAATAGATCTGGAAGATCACCAAATCAAATATGTGCTGCTTAATGACAAAGATAAGTTTTACATATGAAATAAAATGCCTTTGCCACTTTTCAACATTACCCAGAATCATTAATAAAAATGTCTAAAAACCTTTGTTTTTGAGAAAAACAGAAAAAATTCAATATAGTTATGCATCTGGAAGTGTATAAATTTGTATGATTAATGGCTTCAGTGTTCAAAATTTTAAAGTCATGAAGTCACTGTTCTTTCATCTTCAACTCCTCTTTCCTTAATCACACATACACAGATATGATCTCAGGATCAGTTGAGTCTTATGAGTCGTAAGAAGATTAGTTTTATTTTTAAATTAAGAATTTTTTCTTAGACTTTTTGAAAAGACAGAAGCCCCCTTTGTTTTATTATTGTTTATTATTCTTCATTTAGCTTATAAACTCTTAAGCTTGCAAATAGTGGAAGTAATGACTAAGTGATGATCAATATTCATATTATTTTTAAATAGAAAATTAGAGTAGAAAACTTACTATACAAAATTTTGTTTAGTTTATTTCAAGGTTTAAGGCAGACAGATAATTAACATGACCATACAGCATATTCATGTTTATCCATTACTATGGCATTGTCTTGTTTCAATACTTCATGGAATAATTATTAAAATTTGTATTTTCAGTCTATCTCTCATTAGCCTGTCTCCCCAGGGCCAATCGATATATTTTAATCTTTAATTACATGTATGTCTGCACTAACTATATGACTTATACAGGTTTCATAAAATACATATAATAATATAATTTTATGCTTTTTTCACTTAATACAATATTTCTGAGATTTTACCAATGTGTTCAATAGCTAATCAATCCTATGAGTGTTTCTGACCCCTTTTTTTCTTATTGTGGCTGTGAACATTTCTGCAGTGGTCATCTGTATAAATAGTACTTAGTACAGTAATGCGTATGTTTTTCTAGGTTTCAGATATAGATTTGAAATTGCTGGCTTAAAGGCCATGGAGGAATATTCTCATATTATCTTCCAAAGTGGTGATAACAAGCTGCCATGTCACAGCAAAATATGTGTGTTACTGTCTTCCCCTTCTTACTCATTAGCAGTTTATGTATCAGACATTTTGAATTATCTCCATTTCCACATTTTCTTCTTTTTAATTTTAGTTTGACTCATATCACAAGATACATTCAGTTTGCTGTATAGTGCAAATGTTTGGCTTTGGTCTTGCTTTTGGATAAATGATAATTTTAACAAAAGATTCAACCAAAATAGGTATATGGTATGTCTGTTAGTATATATTGATTTAATATTCTTATACAAAAAATGTATATTACAGATTGAAAGTGAGGTTTTAAAAACCAATAGAAAGTGAGATTTTGATTACAACTATTAATTCTGTCCTCTGACTTGAATAGTAAACAGTGGCTTCTGAAGTCTATTTATTTGTTCATTCATTCATTCTTTTGCCAGCTCATCTTTTGAATTCAATAGCATTTATGTTTCACACTGTGTCTGTTCATCCCTTTTTCTATACCAAAAGAATTTAGATGAGATAACTTATGAAAAGTAAAATTAATTTCTCATAGTACTTGATGTTGGGAAGTCCAAACTCTACGCCTTGGAAGTGACATCTCGTTACTGCACACTCTGAAGAATGCTGTATTCTTACACGTTAGAAGGTTTGGAGAGGGCAAATTCACCTTCTTGCATGATTTTCCAAGACACTGATCTCATCCATAGAGGTGGAGCATATGGAGCCTAAACACCTCTTGAATTCCCCATTTCTCAATACTATGGTATTTGGGATTAAGTTTCCAACATAGGAATTGTGGAGGGACAAATACATTCACTCATCAGCACATAGAAATTACCAATATAATCAAAACCTTGCATCAATTGATGTAAAACAGAGTATCTCTTCTCTTTCTTCAATTGCTTAAAGGTCACTTTGAATTTAGTGTGTTCCATAAGTAATTTTGAAAAAGAAATGTGCGTTTCTTTAATTAGCTCTCCAAAATGCTGATGATGGCACTTCCAGCAGTATATAACATTTTATGTCAGTGAAGTGTCTTTTTCTGATGAGACTTTTCTGTAGTGACATCATTCTGTGAGCACATGTAATGACTGCTCCAATCTCCCATTTTCCATTGACTGGAGCAGAACAGTGAGAAGCAAGCAGCAATATCCTTGCTGCCTATGACCCGTAACTATCTGAAGAGAAAAGACTTTATGCTAAATACTGAGATGAAACTGAAGTTTGGCTGCTATGAACTCTACATGCTGCTGCAGATCGTTTTTAATACTTCATTTTTTTATTCATTACTGCCTGAACTCATGAATTGACTGAAGAACAATCATTTCTAGATTTTCTACATTCAAACAAAATAGTAAATATGTAGGTATATATCCAGTGAAAAACGCGCAACATCTTTTATGAGGAATAAAAACTAACAACTAAACACAGGAATTAAAAGCCTTTGGTGTTTATTAAGTGATTTTTCCATGGCAGGCACCGTAGTTATCTCATTCATTCATTACAGCAACACTTCTGATGTTGGTGATATTGCTATCTCCTTGCCACCATTACACTTAAAAGGAAACTTTTTTGTACGAATTTATTCAGTTAGGAAAGGACAGATCTAAGGCATCTATGAAATTCAAAGTCTATTATCTATCCAGCCCAAGTGCTTCCCTTTGGATTAAAAATATCTGGAAAATATACTTGTTGATGTCTCAAAAGCTGGAGTGCTTTGTATGTAGTGGGAATTGAAGCTGTTAGTTTTATACTGAGGGGACTACACTGCAAGGAACATCATTGATTTGAATGATGTCCTCCACAAAGTTAAGGAAGTGCCTGACCACTGCATAATATCAAAAGACTTAAAATATGCTATCCTGGCATACTGATTAGGTCAAAGGCATTTGAATGTTAGCAAATCCAGTACAACCACTGTGACTTGAGTGCTATTTCTCAAAAGTACAAAGCAAAAATTCTCATGTGAAAGGCCCTCACCTTATACTAGAAGTAAAAACCACATCTTTATTTTTGAATAAAACATGTCTAATGGAAGAGGATGCTGTATAGACCTTGTTAAAAATAATTCTCATCTTTTAAGCCTCCACATATAACTCAGTTACTTACAACTAACTGATTCAGTATATAAGTAATTGATTTTGACTGATTTTTTAATTTCTTTATGAGAACTTCTGTGCTGTTTAAAATTTATATCATGCTTTTCCTGTTAATCTTTTTGCCAATTTAATTATTGGCCCCAGTTGGGACCCTAAGAGAATAGAGAGAGAGTTTTTCCACCCCTACAACATATTGGTTAAGATATATCCATTGTTACACAATATTTTCTCCAAAGCTATCTTGTCTTTATTATGTAGAGTATGGAATCATATTGAAAATTGATTCAACTCTCAATTTTACTGGTAAGTATGTTCCTGGTTCTATTCTATCAGCCCTGCTCCTTCTGCTTTAGAGACCTTCTCTTTTATGTTGGATGGGTTTCTGTTTCATGTGTTTGTGAGTCATATTGTGCATGCCAGTATGACTCAGCTGAGTAATCAAAGATCCATCATCCTTGTCATAGTAATCAGCTCCACCCAAGTGACTATCATTGAGAGCACACACAAGTAATGCTGATGAAGACATAGGGAAAAAGAAACTCTTCTACATTGTTAGAGGAAATGAAAACTAATATAATCACTAGAGAAATCAGTGCAAGAGATTTCTTGAAAAACTAAAAGTAGAAATTATATTTGACCTGGAAATATCCCTGCTCCATATATTCCTGAAAGAGCTAAAGGCATTATACTCTAGTGATGGATGCATACCTATGTTTGCAGCACCACAACTCTAAATATCTGAATTCTAGAAACTGAATATATAGATGCTCATCAATAGGTGAATGGTAAAGAAATTGCCATGCAGAAAAATGAAATCATGCTATTTGCCAGAAAATAGATGGAACTTGAGACCTTAATGTTATGTAAAATACATCAGACACAGAAAGTTAAATATTTTGTGGTTTCCCTAATAGAAGAAACTAACATATAAATGAAACAGTTACACAAGAAAGATATGGTAGCAAACAAAAATGGAGTCTTGTTGAAGATGAGAAAGGGGATCAGATAAAGGGGGAAGAAGGAAGGTGAGTTTAGGGATAAAACTGTTCAAGATATGGAACATTCATAAATCAGTCTTCCAAAATGACATATTTCTGATGTATTGCAAACACATAGTAATTAGGTAAAGGTAATGGACAGAAATCCTAAAATTAATATATTCTGAAGGTCTATATAAAGTCATTAGAAAAAATAAATTTTCTCTTTAATCTGTAGTTCTCAACCTCGGTTGATGTACGTCTGAAGCTATTTTCTCTCAAAAACATACATGAATTAATAATGCGGAGAATGGCTGGGCATGGTGGCACACACCTGTAATCCCAGCACTCAGGAGGCTGAGGCAGGAGGATCGTTGTGAGCTCGAGACCAGCCTGGGCTACAAAGTGAGTTTAAGGTTGGCCTGAACTGCATAGTGAGATGCTGTACCAAAATAATAATAATAATAACAATAATAATGCAGAGAATGAAGCAATGCTAAGTAGTCAAGAGAAGAGAGAACAAAGGAGAAAGGAAGATGAGAGACACACACAGAGAAAGGCTTAATCATAAAACGGCATCATACCTAGGACTTCCCATGTACTTGAGAAAATTAAAAATGCTTTCTGTTTACTTCTTAAATAGTTGCTATCTCTTTTATTTATTTTAAGAGGAAAGAGTAATGGCAATGCTATTTGTTGTGTAGTTTGCTTATTACTGTTTAATTTGCTATGTTTGTCAAATAGGACTAGAAGGTTACTTTAATTTAATATTAAAACCAGGTGCCATGTACGATTATTTAATAGAATAAATGCATTTTTATGAAGAGTGATCAAGTATGATAATTATGTCAGTGAATATTGCATTGGCTGTTTTATGGCTGCTTCAAGTCAAATCAGTGTTCCTTAATGTACAAAACTGAATTTGACTTTGTTAATGTCAATAACATGGCATGTATATTTTTATTTCACTTTCAGAAATAAGACTTCATTTGGTTTATTAAAGCTTTCTTGTATCTTTAGGAATATAGTATTTCTCAAGCAAAGTAATTTTCAAGAAAGATGAGATCATTTTTGAGGGGTAGTACTAAGCACCATTTCCAAAATTTCTAAAATTAAACAATAATAAAATTCCTTTATAAAGTGAAACACTACATACAAAAAGAAATAGAACAAAATTTATGCCAAGTAAGATACATGTATACTAGAAAAGTTGAGTACAGTAAATGCATAAGCCTACAGTTTTTCATGTTCTGTTATTAGCAGAGAGTCGTATTTCTTTGATCCTGCTTTCCACAATAGCAGAAAATCAAAATTTGAGATCAAAGAAGTATCAATTTTAAAATTAATAGGTAGTATAATAATTAATATTTGATAGCTTTTTATTAGTTTCCTAGTTATATATAATTTTATCTTATTTATTCTTTAAAATTGTTAAAATATAATATAGCTTGTTTCTCTGTTTTAAAGAGGGAAGATGAGTGTAAAGACAATAACGCAACACTGGCACAGTCTGGACTGCAGTGAGGTCTACAGTAACCAAACACTAAACTCCTCCCTAGTACTGTAACCCGATTATCTATCTCCACTTATAACTGCCATGATAGATACTATCACAGCTTGTCATCTAATTTGGAAAGGAATTTTCCATGTGAGCACTTCGCCTAATTAAATCATTCTCTTTTTGTTTGAATAGGTGCAAAGGTTTGTGCACATTCAATGGTGAACACATATCCTCGATACACATTCATAACATTTAAAATGCATATCAAAGAGTTCTGATCTTATATAGAGAATAAAAATTGTGACACTGACCATTATAAGGTATTAAAAAATTCATGGCAACTTTTGAAAAAGGAGGAATGTTATTAACCTTGGTGTCTTGACCAAATTACAATTCTGGTAATTACATTTGTCTTCCCTAATCTCCTTTTCAACTTTCAATTGGGTAGAGTATTCTTAATGGATTTCATTACCCTGCTTCCCTTAAGATTTAAAATAGGACTTATCTTCTAAGGCTGGGTCCACTCTAAATTTATGTTCTCTAACTTCAATTGAGCTGTCACTGAGACTCTTCAATTGTATGCATGTGTGTGTGTTTAATTCATTTCTCTTTTGTGTTTTAGCTTTTGGCTGTCTTACTTTGACTCTTCCAAACCATTTCCATTTTGCTTAAGACCCAAGTACACATTTCAATTCAGCAATTATTTTTGAGAATCAAATATATGCTAGTAATCTATCTTCTAAAATACCAAGATAATTGAGCTTTTTCTTTTGTATTCCATGGACTTCCACAGCAGAAAATACTGCTGTCTTACACCAGAAAGGTGAGTTCACTTCTATTTACTGAGTTCACTTCTACTTACTGAGAAAAATAAAAATTGTCAGGGTACATGCACTATGCAGCCTGTACTTCTTGTGAAAGTATTTTCATGTGCCCACACCTGGTAACTCCAATAGTCTACCACTCTGTAATTTCCTCTTTTGTTTTGTACTGATTTGAAAGGAAAGTGTGTAACTTCTTTCTTCAGTAGGACTTTTCCCCTTTGCCCTGATGCTTCTGCTATCTTATTCCTTTCATTCTTGATCACTTTCTATTTGCATTTTACAAACATGTAAAACTTTTCTCTCAAGGTAGCGAGAAATAAAATCAGATAAAAAAACAAAAAACAAAAGAATCCTAACATGATTTCTCTAGCCTACAATTACACTTTTTTTTCATACTTTTTATCACCATATCTTATTTCCCATCAATTCCACACAATTATCATTTCCTCTGCTGCCATTCTGTGACGACTGTTATTCAAGAAACCAGCCAATTTCAAATTACAAAATCAATACTCTTTCCTTAGTACTCAAAAGTCTTATTTCTTTGTAGGCCTTACTGTTCCTGACTGTTCCTTATTTATAAACTCTATGTGCCTTCAGCATTCCAAACATTCTGCTCAGTGCATTCCCCCTTCCTGCCTTTGTGACTTTCTTGCTGATTTCATTTTTCAAATTTTGATGTAAAAGTTTCCCATTGTTTCATCTTTGGCCTGTTTTCCTTTCTGTAGTCTTTTAATTAATGATCAGTTTTAATTAGTTCAATAGAAGCAAAATAAGGAAAAAGAAAAAAGGTACCTTCTGTGTATTTTCTATGTGTCAAACACAAGACTAAACATGTTATATAAATGATTTTATTTATTCAGGACAAAAACAAACAAACCAACAAAAAACCATTATGATACAAGAGATGTCACAGGGATTTACAAATAAGAAATCCAAGGCTAAAAGGAACTGAAATATATTCTTAAAAACTCCGGTTACTAAGCTGCTTCTGGGCTTTTAAAATTCAATCCATTCATCAGTCCTAGTGTTAGGCATTATTAGCTCCATTATTTGCAGGTGTTCAGACAAAAGATGATATACAAGCCTTCTAATGTTGTGTTGTGAAACTTTATGACAGACCTAAGTTACAAACTTGTGTGTCCAAACCAAAATTTTGAGTACCTTATGACATTGTGCCTTGATAAGGATTATTTTGTCATATCGATCTTCAGTTAGAAACTCTCTCTGAAATAGCTGTCTCATTTCTCTGATAGCACATTAATCATATTTATATAGATACTTTGCTTTGATTACATATTTGACATATTTAAATTTTAAATCTTCTTGAAAAACCCATTTCTGTGTATGATATCAGTGACTTTTCATTTCTCTCAGAGGTTTTTTTTTCCTTTTGGTATTCAAATTTCTATTTTTTTGTCTTTCTCCTATAACTTGACTCAGTAATTCATGACCAAATGTCACTCATGCAAGACCCAGAAAAGATACTGTGTCATTGGGTTAAAAATTATGAAATACTTAGTGGTCAAAAAAATACTCATTTTTTATGCCTAGATCTCATAAGTTGAACAACTACTCCTAAGATAACAATATGTAATATATTGACTAGTATTGATTTTTTACTGTTTTTTTGAAATTCTGCATGACTTCTACCTTTTTTTCTGTTTTGCTTCTTTAAAATAAAAAAAGTACTCATCTGCAATAGTATAGTGAGCTAAACTAGAGAATTCCAATGATGCTGCAAGTATCTTATGTTTAAAATATTGTGAAGCAATATATGCAGAATGAGTGCCATAAGTCTACATTTCCAAGAGTCTAAATACTTGTATAAAGAAGTACAGTATTACAGACTGAATTGTGTTTCCTTCAAATCTTACCACCCAGTACAACTATATCTAAAGATAGGGTCCTTAGGAGGAGATTTAGTTTAAATAAAGTCATAAATATAGTGCCCTCATCTGATAGGACTTTGGTTTTTTGGGAAGAGGAAGATATTCTGTCTATGTGTTCATGTCTCTCTTTCTCCCACCCAGTGAAGATAGTGAGAATGTGGCTGACTGCAAACTTAGAAGCAAGCCCCCAAGAGGAATGGATCGGCTGACACATTCGTCTTGGACTTCTCAGGCTCTAAAACTGTAAGAAAAAAAATTCTGTTTTTTGTGTGGCATTTTGTTATAGCATCCTAAGTTAACTAATACACAGGGCAGATGGTTACATTTTCAGTGCATTTTAACTATCGTTAAGGACTGCATAGAGCTAAAATTATGAAGAGAGAAATCCATCGCTGACTTGTAAACTTGTGCCTTGGTGTCTTTTTGCCAGATGCAATATCTTTTTGTTTGAAATTCTTAAGAGAGGAGGAAGAACTCAGTACTTTCTACAGCTATTATTCAAAACAGAAGATGATAGTTGATACATAAGAGATTTAAAGCATGTGCTGTTCTCCCTTCAAAACTCCTTTATATATTGATATATGATCCTATGTCTCTGTCCCTGCCTCGATTCCTGATTTTCAAGATTAAGTCCTTTACCTAAGTGAAAGAATAAATGGATGAATAAATAAAAGGATAAATTTCATTGCACAGAATTACTGTACTAGAAGACAGATGTGAAAAAAAAGATTGCTGGGGAGATAAATGGCTAAAGAATTAGGATACAAGATTTAGGATTTAGGATTAGGTGTAAACTCTCTATCTAATTACCTTGCCGAGTGAACTTGTACAAGTATATTAATATTTCTGACCTCGACACGATTATTGATAATATGGGAACAATATCTGTCTCCTGTGTTAAAAGTTATTGTAAAGACAAATTGCAGAGTGACTTTGGGAATAGAATGACAAAATACCAATTGAACCCTTTTAGTATTTGAATGTGTGTGAACTCCCCAAGTCTATATTTTGATATTCTCACCCTAACATAAGGGTACAAGGAGGTACAAATTTATGGATGACTAGATCATAAAGTAAAGAACTTCATGAATGGGATTAGTACCTTATAATACAGAATTTCCTTGTTCCTTCTGCCATGGGAGAACTCAGTAAGAAGCTAGCTATTTACTGGCCAGAAAGCTCTGGATACTGACTCTGCTGAAGTCTGGATATTGGATCTACCAGTCTCTTAATTGTGAGAAATTAATTTCACACAATTTATCATATTTTGTGATAGCTACACAAATGGACTAACAAATCTATTTAGCCCATCACTCAACATACATGAGAATCTAAAAAAAAAAAGTGAAGAATTTAAGAAGGGGAAGTGGTTGTGTTACATACAACAGAAACAATAACAAAGGGAAAAGTAACAATTGTTCATTTCCCTTTTCACTCTTGACTTTCTAGCAATCATCTTAAGGATAGCTTGTGTCTAGATGTCCCCTCTGCTTCTGAAACCTCATGAGGTCACTGGTGAGGCCTTTCAGAAGTGGCAAGATCAGAGTGTGTGATACTGGGATTAAAGGGGTGTGATTACTAAATTAGGTCACTCACTGGGTTGACATAGTTCCCCAACCGGGTGTGGGTGCTACCTGCCCAAAGGGCCAGCAGCCTGCATACAATATAAAGGGACAGATACATACTGCTGCTGCTGCTTCTGCTGTTTCTGCTTTTGCTGTTAGTTGCTAGTTGATTGCTTTTTACTCTTTCCTGCCTTCTGTGTGCCCTGCTCTGCCATGGGCAATTTCTCCTCCGTGATCCCTCTCTGTCATGCCTCCAGGCCTTGGAACACACCAACGATGAACTGAAACCTCTATAAACTGTGAGCAAAATAAACCTTTCCTCCCTTAACTTGTGGGTGTTGAATATTTTGTCTCAGCGACAAGCAAAGTAACTAAGATAGGGTGGATATAGTTGATTTTCAATGCAAAATTGCAAACCCTTTCTGTGTTCCAGTTATTCTAAATTTTGCTTGTTCTCAGGGAAGAACCATGTATTGGTTAGCTTTTCCTAGCTGGGACCAAATAACTGGCTTATACAATGTAAGGAAGGAGGAGTTAAGTTTTATTTATGGCTTCAGAGTTTTCAGTCTATGATCTCTGGCTTCAAGGCAGCAAGGAAGAGCAAAGTGGAACAAATCTAGTCACCTCGTGGTGGCCAGAAAGTGGAGCAGGAGAACAGGATGAGAGGAAGGCTCAAGGGACTGGATGTTTTACATAAGAAAGCACCTGCAGGACCCACTCTTCACACCCAGAGGTGTGTTTCACTAATCCCTTAGGCCAGGAATCCTCAATCCCCAAGCCACAGGCTGCTCCCCAAACCTGGCCTGTAGCAACCTGGTTCCCCAGTAAGTAGTGAGTGGTAGGGGAGCAAGCAAAGTTTCATTTGTATCTACAGCCACTCCCTCTTGCTGATATTACTGCCTGAGCTCCCCTCTGCATAGTGCTAGAGGTGGTGCTAGATTCTCCTAAGAGAATAAAGCCTGCTGTGAACTGCAAGTGGGAAGGATCTAGCTTCCTACTCCTTAGGAAAGTCTAATCCCGAAAACACCCCATCTGTGGAAACATTTTCTTCCAAGAGACCAGTTCCTTGTGCAAAAAAAAAAAAAAAAAAAAAATCAACAATCTAGTTTAATTGTCACAAACCCTGATGACAGAATGGGATATAAAAAAATGTCTCACAGCTGTCTCAGGCTCTCATTCATATTATTTTCTCTCTTATTCACTCTTCTTGGTCTTCAGCAGAGTGCTTCTTCTCATCTCTCCATCTATCCAAGCACATTAATCAGGGTTTGTTTCCCACTAAAGCTTGGCACAGGTGAGTGGAAGTGAATCAATGTAGTTATTTATGCATGTATCCAGTTCATACTGAGCATTGTTCATGTGTTGTTGCAGGTGCTTAAAATACATGAGGGAACAGAACATCCCAAGATTGCAATCCATTGTGGAGTTTGTATTCTGGTAACGCTGACATGTAATTAACAAATGAGCTTGAGTAATATTATTAAGAGCATTCTAGTAAAAGTAATAGAAAATGGTAAATTGAAAAAAAAAGAAAAACGTAAAAATATAGGGCAGGAAGTACCACCAAAAATGCTGGGGTCAGGCTGGCTGCAATAAGTAGCACATTTAGGCTAGACCTCAAAGAACAAAGTTGAAATGCTTTATTTTATGTACTTGATCAATGTTTTGAACACAATTAGTGATTGATAATTATACGCTGCCTCAAAATTGAAGTATGAAACCCCTTCTGATTTATCTTAGTTTTGTAAACTAAAGCAAACTCAAAACAAATGCAAATATCCTCAATAGGGTTTTGCTTCCTAATTGCAGAGGAGACATAAGCATTTCCTGTGGGAAATTTCCCATTTCTTCAGAGACCTGCCTTCTTACTTAGCTCATTGCCACGAGACTAGAAATCACAATAAAACTTGAAGATTTATACATGGCATCAAAGGAAATGATATGTTTGCAAATGTGCCTTGAGAAAAAGTTTATAAATAACTACAAAACAAAATACTTATTTCAACCTACATAATCCTGTGTTTCAACCTATATGAATCGTTTAAGAATTCATGCACAGGATTTTGACATATATCTATGTCTAAACACATGGTCAGTGGTTGAGATGTGCTGAATAAATAAGTAGACCCATTCATCTCTACCAGGATCTGAAGAAAGTAAGTTCCAAATATTGTCCTTGGAAAGATGGAGATGTGAGAGAAACCACTGCCCTGGAGATCAAGAGCATGGGAAGAGAAGAGGAGAAACATTTGAAAAGATGTCTCTGCTGTAAGACCTGCTTTTACTATAGTAATTCTGTTATTGTGGTTCTTCACTGAGAGCATGTACACTGACATGCACATATACGCATATTTTTTGGAAGATGCATTAGCAGCAATTTACCATAAAACAGGTGACCAAAAGCAACAAAGTGCATTATCTCATGGTTTTTAAGCCTTAAATCTTAAGCTAGGGTGTCAGTGATACCCCACTGCGCCTCGACACGGAGCTGACAGTTTTTGTGCCTCTTCCATTGTCTGATTGCCGTCCACTCCTTTGCTTACAACCATACCACTCTGATCGCTGCCTCTGTCTTATCCCTTTCTTTGGTGAACTTGTTTCTCTTTCTTTTATCTTATGAAGACACTTGTCATTTAATTTTGGGTGTATACTAATAATCTAGGAAGATCAGCTCACCTCGAGGTCCTTCATTTAATTACATCTTCAATGACTCATTTTTCTGAATAATTTATGATTTAATTCATAAATTTTGGGACTAGCACATGAACATATGTTGAGGGAGGTACCAATACATGCATTGCCAAGGCTTTGATTTTTATTTTCATAAACATATGTTTATTTGATGTCCATATAATCTTTGTCATCATTTCTAATTATGGCCCATCAATATATGCAGTAAAAATATTATAAAAATAATGTACAGGATAATGATATTATTTTATAAAACTGCAACATGGGCCATCTGAAACCACTAAATGAACATGATTATTTGATTAATTTTGATTGAAACAGAAACATAAGTTTGCAATCACTTTTTTTTCACTCCTGCCATAAATTCCATCAGTTTCGGAGAAAACTCTGTGTTTCTGTTTAAAATCAAATGTTAAAGAGAATATTGGTAGGAAATAAAAGGTCAGAACAATGTATCTTTCTTTTAGTCAAAAGACAAAAAAAAAAAGACTACAAAACACACACACACACACACACACACACACACACACATACCCCTGAAGCACCAATATAAGAAAATAGGAATGAAAAAATAATGATTTTGTTAGAAAAAAAATTTATGCAGAACAACAGGATTAAAATAGAAGAGTGTCACTGAGAAGGGAGAAAGAAAAAGTCCAATTGGTATTTGAAAACATGATGCATAGGCTGTGTCTGGGATTTTCCAGTGCATGATGCTTCTTTCCTGATGTTCATGTGTCCACCTTAACGCTGCAGAGAATGTTGGATGCTGGAAAACCCCTGCCACTGTACATTACAGACTTCCTCCTACCTCAAGGACAATTTTCTATGATGTATCAATGACAAATAAAAATGGCCATTTCTGAGAACGCAGAAGAACCTCTGACAACATCTACTTACAATATCAGCTGCACCACTCTGAGCTGATCGTTTCCTTCACTCTTGAGACTTCCCTTTCAGTGCTGCCCTGAGGCCTGTTTTTCTCTGCAAGGAAGCTATAATGTACTTGACTGAGTTGCTTTTTGCTGAGGGTGACCAGTACAGATTTACCTTCTTCCCTCTTTTCTTTCCCTTGTGTAAGGTCACAGAACTTTTCTGTTTGAAATATAAAATGAGACTCAGGTCCTTTTGTTCTCTGTTTCTCAACAATGAAGAAATACTCCACATCAATTCAATAACAAATTCAAAACAGAAAAGCAAATTTCCTGATTTAAAAGTCATCATTTATCCTTGCTCTTTTTTAAAAAATCTATTTCAAAACACAAAATTCTGTTTCAGAAAACACAATATCCCAAAGGGTTGTTGGACAACTTTAATGAAATCAGTGTTTGCTGGTCCATCAGCTTCTTCATAATTGAGAGTAAAAACTTCTCTTCAGCTCTAGACAGCTTTTATGGCATGACTCAAAAATGCTCTCATAAAAATGAACACCTTGAAATTACATAGCCAAAGCCATTGCATCCCTCTTCCTTTTCTGTATGCAATAAAGGTTTAAAAGACAAATGAAAAAATCATTTCCCATTTTGATTCTCACCTGAAATCATTTCATTCTCACCTAAAATCAGTCAGTATGGCAGGGAGGAGTTCCAGTGAAGACTGATAGCAACTCATCATGAGGCTGCTACCTCACGAAAAAAAAAAAAATTGGAGTAATTCTATAAACATTTCTGCACTCTAAATTGTATTTTCCCAATTCTTATGATATGTATGATTGTCATTCTTTCATTTGTCATGAGTACTAGAGTGGAATTTGGTAATCTGAGAAAGTAATATCTTCAATAATGTCTCAGTGGCCAGAGAAAGCTAGTGTGACTCGATACAACGTTTACAGGAGACATGTTTCTTCAGGGAGTTTGGAATGAAGCATGTGGGAAGATGTTGTGACCTTTGGAAAAAAAAAGCCCAATCCATATTTAAGGGGGTGCTACCCTGGGCATGGAGCTCTTTGCTGATCTACTTTAAATATTTAGCTATTTTATTAGGTAATAAGAGTATTACAGCTCTAATCTCTGCTGTGATTTAGGAAGGAAGAGAGAAGTAGCAATCTGTTTACAGTACGTATTAACTAAATGCGTTCATTTGCATAATACCTCTTTAGGGATGGACTGCATTATTCGGAAATTTCTATATGTGGAACTGCAGGGATATTTTAGGCCTCAGTAACACTGAGGTCTTAACTTAAAGTCTATTAGATTAGTGCGACAACATTTCCTGATTAAAAATCCCCATTAGTGGTGAGATAACTTCTGAAAAACACTTCTCACCTGATAGTGCCAGCAATGGGGAAGAATAAATACTCTTGTTTGTAAGTAAATTCCATACAGAAAAGGCCGAGGTTGTTTTGAAAGGTATAAAAATAACACTTTTGGATGTTGTAGGAATCTAAATGTTCTGGAGGGAAAACACATTCTGGTGGGAAAATGTCCACCTCTCTTTTTAAAAATGCTTAAATTCCATATATGTAAAGGAGAATCTAAAGTGGTGAATTTGAAATGATTATTTGGTGACAGATTTCAATTTTGACATATTCGTTAAAAATGAAAGGTATTTGTACTTGTTCTTAGAGCAAACTACTACCCTTACTTTCAATTGTTTTCATATATATGGCAGGTTAAATTTTATTTGGCCAAAGCTCCCTGGCTGTCCTTAAGAAAGACATGGTCAGGCGTGTGCTGTGATGTTAATTGTTCTTGTTCTTCCTGAGTGGATTCACTTCTTTTTTTTTTTTTTTCCTTTTTTTTTTTTGCGGCACCGGGGATTGAACTCACAGCCTCGCGCCTGCCAGGGCAGGTGCTTAAGCCACTGAGCCAAACTCCCGGCCCTCTGGATTCACTTCTTGAGCCAATGCCTCTCCTCCCATCCTATAACTTGGTTTCTTGATAAATAACGACCCATGTCACTTCCATAGAAGAGTGTAAGAGCAACCAGTTTTTTTTTGTTGTTGTTGTTGATGTGATCTTGTTTTTTTACCATCTTTCTCTCAACCATGAAAGTGGTAAGGTCGCAGCCCACTTGCTTCTTCAGCTTGGAGATGGAGCAGTTCTCCATTTGTCCTATGATGAAACAAAAAAAGCTACCTCGTTTAGATGAGAGTTAAACATTGTCATTTAAATCATTGACGTTTGAGAGGCTGTGTGTTATGTTGTTCTTCTTTTTGCTGTTGATGTTGCTGTAATGCTAACCTATAGAAAGTTAAATTATATAGAATTTTTAGAAATCCAAAATCATTATGCCAGGCCAGGGATTTAGCTCAGTGGCCTAAGCACCTACCTGGCAAGCGCGAGGTCATGAGCTCGATCCCCGGTACAAAAGCAAACAAACAAATAAACAAACAAAATAAAACCACATTATACCAAATATTATGAAACAGAAATAAAGATTTACTGTGGGATAAAGAAAAGGGAGAAATATAGCTTCATATTTTCTTTCTCTTTCAAGGTCATATAACAGGGGAAAATTTGCCCAATCTTTAGCAATTTTTACCTCCTTCATAAACCTATTACCTACACATACAGTTTAAATTTTCAAGTTCCTTATATAAGAGAATGAATACCTTTAAAGTCATTATCTAGCATGTTTCCTCTCCTTTTTTGTTTATTTATTTATTTGTTTTTGATACCAGGAACTGAACTCAGGACCTTGTGTTTGCAGGCAGGTGCTTGTGCTGCTGATCATCTAGTATACTTATCTCTTCCTCCTCCTCATGCTCTTCTCCTGATCCTCTTCTCAGTCACCTTCTTCTCCTTGAAAAATATTTCTTACATTTGAATGTTAAATGCTTAAATGCCTCGACATTATGGGAATAAAACAATGAGATTAAGCTTTATTTCTTTCTCCCTATCTACTGTGGAAGTTCTGCATTGTTTGCTGTTTCCCTTAACTCATCCAAGATACAAGCTTTTGAATAAGAAAAATAAGCGAATGTTCATTGAATGAATGCTAACACTAAAAAGACAAACTCTGCGGACTCCAGACTTCTACCTTGGAAGTGCCCCTGGATAGCAGAATGCTTTTTTCTTTTTCTTCTTCTCTTGTGGCAACATGAAAAGAAGCTCTGTATAGAGGACTTCTTCAGTTTGAAGATTACACAAATAAAAATCAATATTTACCCTTGCATTTATTACAGTGTGCAATCAAAAATGCTTTGTTGGGTTCTTTTAAGTGTGTAGTCTAAGAGCCAGAGTAATATATAATAAAATACAAATAATAATATGCCTTAAAATATAACTAAAGCTGCTTGATGCAATAAAATATAATTTTTAGCATATGGAATAAAATTTTTAAAAAACTTCTTACAAAAAATTAAACCATTAATAATAAAAGCAATAATAGAATATGAACAATGGTGAGACATAGCACATATTTTGATATCACAGTGGTACCTTTATTCACAAACAATTTGTTACACGATTCTGGGGAAGATGGCCATAGACTTGCTATTCACCCAATGTGGAGCTCACAAACAAGCAAAATTTTGAGGAATGCGTCTGCTCACCAACTAAATTGTTTGTAAACAAAAGTGTTCATGAACTGAGGCATTATTGCATATTACTAATTTGTTTTTTATTTTTTATGTTTTTATTTTTTATTTTTTTATTTTAAAGAGAATGGAAACAAAACAAACAAAATAAAAGAGAACAAAGCAGATCAGAACAAAACAATGCAAGCAACATAAGACTTCAAAACAAGACAACAGAAAATCAATAGTGACTACCATAATGTCTCCTCTCTTCTTCAAAATAGTTGCCTGTATCTTCACACACAATAAATTGGAACAAAATGAAATAGTATAAAACTAAAACAAAAGAACGAAAGCATTACGGGCCTTCAAAACCAGACAATAGGAAATCAGCAATAGCTACCATAATGTCTCTTGTTTTCTTCAAAATATCTGTCCATACCTTCACACATACTGAAGTCTAATAATAGAAAACAGACTAAAACCAATCAAAACAAAGAATAAAGGCATATAGTAAAAATTAGACAAACCAAAGCAAAATAAAACCAAACAAAACAATGAAAACAATATGGGATTCAAATCATGATAATAGATTAACAATGGCCACAACCTTCCCTCTTTAGACACTTCCTCCTCTTTCACTTTCACAATATGTATTGTGTATTTTTTTTTTATTTTGAGGAGAATAAAACCAAATGAAATAAAACAGAATAGAGTCAATCAAAACAAAACAATGAATGTGGTACACAACTTCAAAAAAAGATAAAAGGAAATCAATAATGACTACCATAATTCCTCTTGTTATCTTCAAAATAACTGCCCATACCATTAGGCATAATAAAATCAAACAAAGTAACACAGAATAAAAACAATGGAAGCCATATAGAACTTCAAAACAATAGTAAAACAACAGTGGTTACCATAATGCCTCTTGTTATCTCTAAGTAGTTGCCTATATCATCAGACATAATACAATCAAACAAATCAAAATAGAATAAAATAACTCAAAACAAAACAATGAAAGCAATACAGGGGTTCAAAACAAAATAATATTGATAATTTTGAAATAAGAATACTATTTTACATATTTACTATCTTTTAAAAAGTTTGCACAAAATTTTATATTTTGCATAACCATAGGTTCAATGAAGTGGTTTTTTTTTTGTTTGTTTTGGCTGTTCTTTCACAACTTTTGCTTTGTTTAGTGTTTTTAAACAGAATCTGTGAAATTTGTGCTATAGCAACTTTCTATTTAAAATGCAGTGGAAAAAAAATCTAAATTACCCTCATAAATATTAGTGTTCTCCCTATTAACTTCCATGCAAGCATTGTATAGCTACTATTTACCTCCCATTCTTACTTATTGCTGCAAAGTAGCCAAAGAGCATAACATTCATTAAGATAAGTCTTGCTGGATTAAACCTAACAGATTCCTCAGGAGTCTTATGTGTTTGCAAGGTAACTTGACCTTGGAGGTACTGTACTCATCAGTGCATTTATCCACTGAGATCAGTAGCTGAATATGCTGTTAGAAGATAGGACCTGGTTGGAGGTGGGTCAGTGGGGACATGACCTGGGATTGTGTGCTCCTGACCCAGCTCCTCCATGCTTTGTCTCTTTTTGCTTCCAGTGTATCAGGAGTTAAATAGCTTTTCTTTGGCATTGTCAGTAAACCATGGACTGATCCCTCAAAAACTATAAAAAAAATAAACTCTCCTCCTTTAAATTATAGGTATTGGCATTGTATTCCAACAGTGTGAAATCTGACTGGTACACAGGTGTTTAACATACAAGCAAAAAAGTGAGCTTGTGTGCACAGTAAGATCTTTATATTTATTAAAGGATGGAGTTGCCACCCATGTTTAACTGACTACTTCGAATTTCCAATTGTCTATGATATATGTATATTTATATTTGATGTATTTTATTAAAGTTCTTTGCTTTTATTCATAGTGTGTACTGTATTAAAGAAAAGATAGGTTCATAGCATCTAAATTATGTTGCTCCAAAGTGAAATAAAAATGAAGAAACTCGCCTGTGAGAATTAGAATTAGTTACATTAGACAGAAAAAGGAATGGGAATTGAAACGAAATGTAAAACCAAAGAAAAAACAAGAAGACCAGTCATAAAGAAAGATAAAAGGACAATTTAGGCCATTAATGACTTGGTCGGGAATTTAGAGTTTTGTAGTGACAGAATTAAAGCAATGACCAAATGTTAAACAAATGCATAATTCTGAGAACATAAAAGAAGGAAGCAGAGAGTAATTTCAAATTAAAGGTACCTATGATTGTATGAATGTGGTGACACTAGAAAAGGTGAAAGTAAATCAAGAAATTATAAGCCCTTCACTTTCCCTTTTGGTCTAATCTTTCAATGTACGATATTTGAAAGAGTTTGAGGGAGGGCTGTGTAAAATATTTGACTGATGCCTGCAAGCAGATGTGTTCAAATTATATCTTTCAATGTGATGGAATTCAATCTGGATTCCTAGAGAGAAACTTGTAGTCATTCTGTATGTTAGATAAGACACAATTTCCGAAGACATTTCATAGAAGCTTCTGAATAAATTAAGTCAAACATACATTATACTTTCATTTTCTGTATTTGAGTTTTCTACCTAGGAAACAAATTCCACTTGACCTTGCCAATTCTAAAAAATGAAAAACATTGTAATTCTCTAATTTCTGCTTCTGGCTCTAATATGTTAACCAACCCCAGATATAGGGAATGGATGGTAAGCATGTTAGAAAACATGAGTGATGTGGGATAGCTGGCATGGGATGGGCAGTGACCAGTCAAAATTACACATTGCCCAAATGAACTGGAAGAAAGTTATCAATGCTCACAGGCAGAAAATTGCCTTTGAATTTGTTAACCAAACCACTGAGTTCTGATATGCTGGGAGAGATTTATCAATATAGCCCCTGTGTTCTCAAATAATTTGCTTTAACTGCCTTTTATTTCAGAGAAAATATTTCAGGGTCTGTTGTTATCAGCCTGCTTTCTCCATTAAATTAAAATATGTATTGGTACACAGGGGCATAAAATTAGTTGTTTCTATGTTTGTGTGATTACATACTTGATCCTGTTCTAGTTTATCTAGTTGCTCATCCTTAGGAATCTCAGAAACTGAAAGCATCATTAATAGGAGAAATTGCTCACTTCCAAATAACACTAACCTGTATGGCCAAAATGTTTTCTTTCTCCAAGAAAGCAATGCAGGTCATCTTTATGAGAATGGTCCATGAAACTAGAAAGTCTGGGTTCAAGTTTCTCAATTTTTATGACCTTGCCAAGTAATTTGTTGACTGATCTGTATCTGAGTTTTTTCAACACTAATGTGGGAAATATTGCACTACCTATTGAATAAGGTGTTTTTTTTGGAGGGAGGGATAACTAAATATATGTGTGTAAGCACTGTAGAAAAAATACTTGGAATATATAGCGTACATATGCAAAGGAGTTATTATGGTACCAATGATAGAGATTTAGAGAATATTTCACTCATACTGCTCTTCTCTTTTTTCTTTTTTCTACTTAATTGTGATAAAAATATTCTTACTTATGGGACAGTCATCCACAATTCCTTTTAACAAGTATTCTAAGCATCAACCCTTTTAGCAATTAGACTGCAAACTGACATCAGACATGTCGTATGACAGAACCATTTAGAAATGCAATAAAGAGAAGACACAATGGAGAGTGACATTGCGGGGACATAGAATCACACAATTTCTAGATTGCTGACCTTAGGATTTGTTAGGTTATTTAAGTGTGATTTTTCATTGATTCAAACTGAATATTAAATTTCTGCATATAGTAGAAAAATTCTCACAGTGATATTTATTTTTGACACAATAAAACTAAAGAAAGCTGTAATAATTTCTTTATGTTGATTATATTATGATTCAAAAAATTTTTATCGTGTTATCTTTTATGCAAATTTTTTACCAAAATAAAGGTCTTGTCAAATGTTTGATTTCCTGTTTGTAATATACCTTTCATGAAATGGGATCATTTACTGTCTTGGTCTTTATTTTGTGACAGTGTTATAGATTTTTCATTTAAGAGCACATAGCACCCAGGGTAACTCGTTCTGTTACTTCTTTTAGAGACCAGTTTCCCACTTTGGCAGGAAATATAGCCAAATGCATGTGACACAAAAATATATTTCAAGAAAGTTATTTTTAAAAAAGGAAGGCATATGACTTAGTAAAAATTTATCTCTTTCTAAAATGCTACTTCTTGTTCTCCTTACATGTCTACACTGCTAGTTATTTTTATTCCCATTCCTTGGTTTCTTTTCTTCTCCATTCTTGTTAATATGGATGTTAATTTTAGATGGCTCAGTCTTCTCCTTTTAAACACTTCCTGTGTGTTATCTCATCCAACTTTTTCCATTCTTCCTTTGTTAATAAAATGGATGCTTTCTGAAGACCCATTCCAAGAGTTTCAATATTTCCAAACAATTTTGAGCTTAAAGAAAAAATGAGTTCTGGGAAACTAAAATTTTGCTTCAAAATTTATATAACAGAGACCTCAACATTACAGTAAGGTTCTTATCACAGATGTAGAATGGAGATATTCAACTGGGTCATCTTAGAGAAATCTTTAAATATTTTTCCTATTATTGTAAAAAATAAATTTAAACAAAAGATTAGTGAGGTAGGAATGAGTTCCCCAATTACAGCAGTTTATTTTTTAAAATTTATAATTTCTGATTAATAGATTTACTGATGTAAATTTCTGGACAACCTAATCTTCAACAATATTTAGAAATATTTTTGAGAAAGAAGAAAATGAGAATTTTCTCACAAAGATATAGAAAAACACAAAAAGCAGGAGGCAGTATGGGAAAATTTTTGCAGCTGTAGAGGAAAGCCAGAGGTACTCTGAGAAGCTTCACGCTATTAAGGAAACTGTTGCTGTAGATTGTTCAGCTGTATAGAAGAGTGTATGAAGAATAGTTTGAAGGGAGAAGTGACACATAGCTTCAGATTGATCCAAAGTCTGTGAAGACATACACATGTTCTTTAATCCTTGCTTAATAGCTAAAAGATAAAGAATTAGATTTAATGTTCTAGATAATTCTTAACATGAAAATTAGTCCAAAGAACAAACTTTCTGTGCCAAGTGTTGTAAGCTCCCAGATATGTACTAGCCTGTGGAAGAAAGTGACTACATAGTAAAATCTAAAGTAGTTTAGAGAAATCTCATATGGTACATTGGGGGACACACCAAAACTCAGGATCAAGCAATAGTGTTTCTAAATAGATCCAATTATATCTAGTCATATGTTTTTTCTCTGTCATGCTAGAAACATATGAGTGTTTCTATAAACACCAAAGTTTTTTACATTTTAATAAGTTGTTTTGTTCCTAAGTAAGCATTCCAAGATCCTAAATAATTTCACAAAGCACATCTAGCGCTACACTGACTTATTTACAAAATGAGCTGTACCCCAGTAAAGAAATATACATTAACAATATTAGCAGACTAAAATGATAAGTAGGAGTAGCATCAGTGAAGATAAAGACTGGGCTTCCCCCCACTTTCTTATTTTGTGAATTCTTTCCTGCTAAAGTCATTATATTATCTGCTCTCTTAAATGG
This sequence comes from Dasyprocta punctata, assembly GCA_004363535.1. Classification (NCBI taxonomy): domain Eukaryota; kingdom Metazoa; phylum Chordata; class Mammalia; order Rodentia; family Dasyproctidae; genus Dasyprocta; species Dasyprocta punctata. The sequence goes on along the minus strand of RJWM01007515.1, from coordinate 54,284 downwards.
TAAACAGCAAGATGTGTACAATTTGAGGCATGTGGAGAAAACTTCCAATATAAAATAGTTACAATATATATTTTTGAGACTCACTAAAGAGAAAGAATCAAAACTCCATCTTAATTATCTAAGAAACTGTGCAAATAACTATGTACTTTATAAATATGAGTCAGGTGGAGATTGGACATGATCATTTTAGTGTGTTTAGTTTGCATACAAGTATGTATGAATTCCATAACCTCATTGTATTAAAATTTCCTAGGTGCAAGTACATTTTTAAGGATGAGAATAGAGGAAAATGAGTTTCACAAGATCCTGCTAGCATCTTACTGAAAGAGATTTGACACAAATGCAAACACCTAGGATACAATGTAAAATGTAGATATCATAAGAAACTTTACGATGAACTGAGGCAGATATGTGTTTGGAAATATCTGCATATTTTTAATATCAGAAGCAATGGAAAATAATACATCATTTATAATGAAATCATATTATCAATTATCACACCATCTCTATCTTGTTTTGCTTTGCTTAGTGCTTTATATATTAATTCACTCTTTCTTATTACCCTTTGAATAAGATACTGTCACTCAGTCCCTTTCTCCATTTACAGAGATAGAAATAATGCCCAGAAGCATAGGAAATTTGCTAAACCTTAGGATTGTTAAAATATGTCCGGCCCCAAATTTAAATTCTTTTACTAATTCTTTTTGCTTTTCTCCCAAGGTGACTGGTTTAGTAAGAAAAGACAAAACATAAGAACCGTTCATATCCAGGTTGAGTACAGTGATTTTTCATGCTTATTTGGTGTAGCGAGGGGCAACACAGAAATTGAAACAGAGAAGAAATTAAAACAGAGAAGTGAAAAAAAAGCCCCACATTTTGCGGGTAACTTCACAGAGGAGGCAGAGAAGGTTCTTGAGGGAATAAAACAAATAGTCACAAAAGAGCTAAGGGTTGTGCACATGAAGTGAGAGAAAGGATCAGAGACATAGTAAAATTTAGGATTGTTTTATTTGAGGGTAGTGACAAATTTCAACATACATTAATACAATTACTGCTAAAGCATTCATTCATAAATAACTGACATGATATCATAGGACCTTTAGAAACTTGTGGAAGCATTATCACCTTCAAGGCAGGCTTTTAGTGATACAGATGCCAATTTTAACCTTTCCTAATAGAACTAGCTAGAAAGACATATTACAATAAAGCATAAGCAATATGATGCTGAAATTTTTGAGTGTGATGACATTTAAAACATGAAAACAACAATGAACATTTTCATCTTGAATAGTTCTATTATTCTTAAGCAGGAAATCTAAGTCATTACATTTCTCAAATATGACTAACTTTACAGAAGTAAAGCTTACTTATAAAATGGTCTTTTGAAATGTGTGCACTAGTAAAATCAGGTACAGTTACACATGCAATCTAAGTTTTAAAACTCTGATAAATCTGTACATTACAGTGATATTCTGAATATTTGTGGCATGATCAGAATCTGAAGAAGGCTGAAATTATGTCTGCTTTGTATAATCAGTTGGCACTCTTGTCTCATTTTGCAAACTGATCATGAAGTGTTTGGACCCAAACAACAGATGGGTTTCAACAATGATGGCAACAATGCAATCTTAGAGACAGAGACCTTGGCTGGACTCTCTGCTCTGTTATTTACTAGCAATAAAATATGGGAAAGAACTTAAATTCACAATTATTCAGTTGCTTCATTTTTAAAATGAGGATGATAGTACCTACATGGGAACAAAGATATGTGGCAATATCTGTGAATGTTTTAATACGCTGCTTTAACTACAATTTCTGCACAGCAATTATTTTCTACTTTTTTAAAAAATTTGGTCATTGTTTAAATAATCAAAACATGGTCTTATAGTGAATATTTTAAAACAAATCCAACTATGAGAAACTCATTTTCTATACATTAAGTATATTGTGCTTGTGTAGTAGCTAAAATCTCTCATGAAGAAAAAATAGGTCAGTTGGAAAACAGATTTTTTTTTATTAAGGCAATAACACAATAAAGGATAGACTTTAGGACTATGGGATTGTTTTTCATTCACAATCCAGTGTTAATTTATGGTTTTATATGTTAGTTTTTGATTATGTTCAGAATCAGCTACTCAAACAGTAAAACTAAAACTGACATATTATCCTATTATAAATAGAATATAATTCAATGCAATTTTCTTCTAACATATGCATGGATTATATCAAATCTTGCAAAAAAAAAATCACTCCAATTAGTGTTTTCCTTACATTGGAGAAAGAAAAAAACCTCTGTAAAATGCATTTCACAATTTCCTGTTGGTAATTTGATGCTTTTGTTGCTGTTAAATGTTGCTTCTGAATATCTCTCCCTTGTGAGATGCAGAATCAAGATGGGAATTTTCAATGTTTGACTTTCTGTAGTACCTCCTGGAGACAGTACACTTAATCATTGTATTTTACAGATTAGGGAAGGCTTCCTTCTTTCCTTCTCTTTTCCTCCAGCAATTTAATATTGTGTTTGGCTTGCACACTTGTAATTAAAAAGTGACTTATGAAAGTGTACTGCAAAAATGACACTTACCCCTTAGCAACCAGATGACTAGATGCAATAATAATACAATGTCAAAATAGTAAGACAGTTTCCATAATTACTTTTGTTTTCCTTTGGAAGACAGCTATACATGCAGCTGTGTTTGATATTCCAAGCAAAGTGGTACTGGGAGCAGAGGAAGAGTAAAACAATGTTAATGCACTCTGAAACTTGATGCGAGGTTTTCCTTCTGTATCTATATCCTTGCTCTTTCTTTGACGTTGCCATTTCATTTCCATGGCTTTTTAAAATAAATATTTTGCCTCAATAAATTTGATTTCCTCTATGTTTTGGATGTGCCATGAACTCCAAAGTAGGAATTCAACCTTAGTAGAAATAATATTGCAAATAGGAGTACTAACTTGTATCAGGACTAGTGATTGCAGGAAGTTTATCTTCTGTACGTTTTATATGTCATATGGGATTCCATCTTTGGTCTATTTTCTTTTCAGGCAACAAAATGTCCTTCCATTTGTGTCTCTTTCTGTCTGTCTGTCTGTCTGACTCCCTCTCTCTGTATATCTATCTCTCCTTTCATGCAGACAGATCATAAATATTTTTCTTTCAACCTGAAAATTTTTATCACACAACTAAACTTGTACCAGCCATGGAAATGAATGTTAAGTAAAAGTTTCATAGTCTTTATTCACAAGGCGTTAACACCAGTAGAGAAACAAGCACATGAACAGCTCATGACAATCAGAAAAGAGGATGTCCTCTCGGTTGGAATATACAGTCCATTTAGATCTGGAAAGGGCGAGGTCTAGTCTTTTGTAGTAAATTTGTGTCAATATCTTAATGGGAATTTTCACATTAAACTATAATATAATCAAACTCCTTGCTAGATCATAAAAATTAGTAAGTGTCTAATACATTCTAGAAGAAAATACTAACTTTTCATGCTATTGTGAAATGTGGTAGTTGATGAGAGTTTTAGAGAAGATACAATGTGATGTGTGAGTCCTAAGCACTGGGTCAGGAAGAAGAAAGGGTCTTGACCAGTGCTTCTAGGCTTTGAATCTAGCAAGTAAGCAAATTGTCTGAAGATACAAATTACTTAGAAAATTCTAGAGGTGATGTATAATTGCTTCCAACTTAACAAGGAGATGGAACATAAAACCTAGGTATTTAGGAAACAGCCAAATCTTGGGAAGCAACAGTAAGTTGATTTTTCATAATCATTATGACTATTATCATCAGTTTTGAATACATGGCAAATTTGATGGCCGTAATATTTAGTTTCTCATTGTACAATACTATGCAAGAGATAAAGGGAGCATCTTCCACATGACAGTGCAGTAACTCCTCCCCTTATCTGCATTTACCTTTCTGTGGTTTCCAGTATCAGTGGTTCACTATGACTAGAAAATATTATTTCTCTTGATTCTTTCAGAAGAGTCCATATTCACAATTTTTATTGAAGTATGTTGCTGCAATTGTTTTTACTAGCATTTTTTTTTAATTTCTTGTAGTACGTAATTTTAAAACTATGCTTTTTGGTTATATATATATATATATATATAATAAAGCATTTTATATATATATATATATATATATATATATATATATATATATATATATATATGGTTCAGTACTATCTGAAGTCTCAGTCATCCATTTGGGGTCTTGAATATATCCTGGGAGGATCAAGGGAAGACTACAAGACTACTCTGGTGACAAACAGGAAATGATGTCAGGAAAACTAAGATCCATATACATCTTAAATAAGCCCCATTTCCAAGTCTAGGCCTAATGTGGAGCGATTTGACGCTAGCCTTTCTCATTCCCTTGCCTGCCTCCCTTCTGTGGTGACAGAGGCCGTTTCTGTGTGAAGCACACCTCTGGTCCCTGGAGAGCACAGGGAACTAGGACAGCTACAGCTGGCTGGTCCCCTTCACACTCGAGGAGACTCTGTTCTCTGCTTCACCACCTGTCCCCATGCACGGAATTCTCTTAAGTTTTCAAAGCCGCTTCAATAAGAGCAGTTCATGTCTTTATACTTAATTACATCTTTAGGACCACAGATTTTTAGGGGGAAGAATAGCTCAGGGAAGCTGTTACCTTGACATTATTTAAAAGGGCAACTATTACAACCAAAATGTCCAGGTATTTCTGTGCATTACTTTTCCTTGGCATAGAATCTTTCTCCATGGTCCATGAATAACTTCTGTCAGAATATATGTTTTGGTACCTCACTGAAATTCAGGTGCTTCACCTATATTCATATACTCTGAGTCAGAATCTTTGGGTAAAACTTCTAGTGTCTGTGTTTTCTAACAAGCAGACCTGATAACTTTAGAGCCTGGTTGATAGATTTTGCCAAATGCTTCATCTTAAAGAAGCCAAACAGTGCCATCAAGAGGTCAGAGGTTAGTGGCAGGTTTAATTCCCGGGAAAGATCTTGGCTAAGGTTAAGCTTTTCTTGTTAGTAGGAAAGCATGTGACTTAGAAGAAGAAAGTTTATTTAGGAGCAATACAAATCATTACCTGACCAATAGACCCTGTCCTGCTTGTCACCCAATTAACAGAGGAGCAGGGTGAACGTGGCCTTTATCTTTCCCAGGATGAAGATGGATCAGATTTCTGTTCCTGAAACGAAGAAATATCTATGAAGGGAAAACAGGACTTGTGCCGTATAGTTAGAATTGCACTAGCTCATTTCTTCTAAGTCTTTCCTGTGATACCAGTGCTTTTACTTCTGGAATCATGAAAGTAATGTTTGCCTCTTCCTCTATTTCTTAGGGCTGTAGCAACGTTCCTGTAATTTACCCTGTCTATTGATTTTGGAATCCAGTTTCCAATAATGCCTACATATTCATCAAAGAGTAGGGCTAATTACATTTGTACATTCCTATACATTCTAACTTCTCTCCTTGCCTTTGCTCTCACCACCCAATCAGTAGATCACTTTGAGCACATCAACAGTTCTGTATGAAAATGTTCAGAGTATCAAGCTAAATGTAATGCATGGTCATCAGGTCAGATCAGCAATCAATGTTAGACACTAGAACTGAAGCTGACAACTAAATTATGCTGGAATAAACCACTTTAAGAACATAAAGAATATCAAAGTTTCTTTTTTAAGAGAGAAAAAACCCAAATACATTATTTTTCATTGAAGATACAGAAACATTACATTTAAATAAAATAGATTTGCCTTAAGAATTGTTATGTGCTTGTTCTCTTCTTATTTTGCAAGCATTTTTGTCTCTGCCTCTTAGCACACACTTCAAGGTTAGCCATGAATAGCCAGAACTCCCAGAAAACCCTCTCATTGTTTCGTTACTCTGTAGCTTCCTGAAATAGTCATTCCCCTGTAGCAGAAGTCTTCTTGAGTGCACTAAGCTTAACCAGGGAAAGCATATTTTTATGTTTAATAAACTTTTTTTTCTTTCTCTTTTCTTAGGCAATGGTAGTTTGCTAGGTCTCTTAAATAGAAAGTAGTCTGTGAGAACATCTCTTCTCAGTGGTCAGATGTAGTGGAGTCAATGGGCAATTTCTCAGGTAGGTGTGTAAGTAGATCCATTGTCTATGAGAAAGTAGTCTCACAGCTCCCTTATGTTCACACATTTAGTGAACAGAGGGCTTCAGGCTTTTGTAAATTGAAATAAAATGAAAGAAGCTGTTCTGTAAAATGTGAAACAGAAACCCAAAGATTCCTTGTTTAGCACTCATAGAGTCCTGGTCAGTCAATTGAAAGACATGAATATTAGGATAGACAACACAAGAGCCAAAGAATGGAACAAACTGGTTGAGCTTAGCTTTAAGGGGCTAGGATAATCCCTCCTCAAGGACATGTGGTGCTGCTCCTTAGGAGTGTGAATTGGTGGGTGCTATCAGAGGAAAGGCCCATCATGTAGGCACACTATAGATATTTGGTGGGGTTGATTTTCAACAGAGAGAATGTGATTGGTCCCCTTTTCAGGCCAACATGTTTCAGGATTAAATTATTATTTAGGACCATTAAGGGGGGAAAAAGCAGAGGGAGGAGGGAAATCTTGACTTACTGCCAATAAGGCAGATGCAGACTGAAGCAATTAATTGGGGAAAGAGAAGAGAGATGAGCACATTGGCCTCTTAATTTTGTAGCAGTCAGGGTGTATCCACAAAGCAAAAGATATTTTGCATATATAAATCTGGGGTAATTTAATTTTTAATTGCTCTCAAGTGATTTTTTAAAAGACTGGAAAGCCAGGCAAGAGAGTTGGACAACTAAGTGTTTCAGAACAGCATAAGCACATTGCAAGACCTAAAGTACAGAGACAAAAGGAGGAGATGGTATTACCAGAGCCCGAGGGTGTGGAGTTAATCAGAAGTAGTAGATATAGTGTTGATTTGGAGCCCTGGAGAATACACAGTAGCACTGCTAAAGATACTTTCAGAGACTTGGATGTGTTACCATCCAGTCTCGAGAGAGTGTCTCCATGGGGCAAAACCCTTTATGACACTGAAAAGAAGAAGGTTGAAGTGGATCTGAACAAATAAGTCTAAGTCTCAGTCTAAGGTAATGCACGTATTACCTGGTCTGGAAAATATGGATTCATTATTTAAAACTTGTTTTATTTCTCATCATCATTCGTCTCTTCATTCATAGTTGTGTACTGTTTTCTATACAATGGAACTATGTGAAATTAATGATATGTAATTACTCTTGACTTATGAAATCACATTTGTGTAAGGTTCAGCTTCATAAAATCCCCCATTGTATTTGACATTATACCCACACAAGTGAAAGTTCACAGCACATGAAATAGGATTGTCCTAATTTATTTAAATATGTTTCCCTTCTTTGACCTATAAACTCTTTGATGGCTTGCTTAATCTCACATCTCTAGTACTCAGCCTGATAAAAAAAAGTCTGGTGCAAAAGTGTAATTTATAAGTGTAGTAAGATGAAGAAAGAAGACAAAAAAGTTCTGTATTGTAACTTAAATTATTAAGTTAGATAATGTTATGATGGCAAAAAATACACCAAGGATTCAAATTAATTATATTTTTATCAATTTACAGCTCTATCTCTGTCTTCTCTCTCTCTTTTCTTCTTTTTCTCTCTTGATATATATATATATATATATATATATAAATAGATAGATAGGCAGGCTATATATATGTATATATATCACATTTAGTTATTTATAGTTGAAGTTTAGCTGTATGCTTGTACTATACACTTATAAAGTTTTGAGATATCAAATAGTAAAGGCAAAGAGACAAACATATCTAAATATACACCTAGTATTTATGGTGTCATGCAGGCATGTTGTATTTATCAGAGTTTTACAGAAACAAAACAAAAGGAATATATAGAGATTTATATTTATTAATAACAATAACATATATATATATATATATATATATATATGTATGTATGTATCTGGGAATTGACCCAAGAAGTTCAAGTAGAAATGGAAGTTGAGAAATGCCATGACATATCAATTGCAAGCTGGAGCTTCAGGAGAGCAGGTGATACAATTCAGTCTGAGTCTGAAAACCTAAAAACCAAGGAATCCACCATGTAAAAAACAAAACAACATGAAACAAACCTCCTAGTTTGAGTCTGAGGGCATAAAGACTAGCAGTTCCAATGTTCCAGGGCAGAAGAAGTTGAATGAGAACTCACTGTTCTTTCACTGTTTTGTTCTACTCAGGTTCTCAATAGATCAGATGACATCCACCCACATTAATGAGATTGGATCTTGCCCAGTGAATCAACTAATTCTAAAGCTATCTTTTCTAGAATCACCCTTTCAGAAATACCAAGAAATAGTGGTTTTCCAGCTTCTTGGTCAATTCTTAGCCTCTTCGAATTGAATAAAAGTAACCATCACACTATATTAGCTCCAGATTTAATTTTCATTTTTTGAACTATTCAGCACTACTTTTCATTTTTTGTAGAAAAATATGAAATAAGATTCTCTTGTTCATAAACCTAGAATTTGAAAATCGTCTTGTGAGAAAATCTGAATCTCATATCATACTTAACAGTGAAAAGGAAATACGGAGTTTTACAGATTTTTCTTACTTTAATATGAAACTAAACTAAATAATTAGTAAATACCTAGAATGACTGATAAAATTGTGAATGATTCCATTAAACAATTCACTCAGCAAAGTTGAAAATATTATGCCCTTTTCTTTATAAATGTGAAAACTGAAGCACTGAAATGTGATAAATTAAGTTGGAAGATTTTCTCTAGTGAAAATTCATTACTTTTATGGTAATGAGAAAAGAATTAGGTGGATGTTTTGGTGAAAGACAAGCATAAAAGGCAAAAGTAATAGTTCATTACTATTTTGTACATTTTTGAACGAGAATTCTGTAAGGATGTCTTTATTGTTACCTTAGCATTTTTGACTCCACCATTGTTTATTTACCAAAGGAAGTCATTGAAGTCGTGAAGATTTTATCACGTGCAGACATGGAACTTTTAATCAGAGTTAAAAAAAATGGTGAAACTAGAAATGGACAGAGCAGCTCAGAGGACATGCAATAAATATCTCTGCATCATAGTTTTTAAAAAGCAGAACTTCATGAAAAGAAAACAACAATTTATGTTTCTTAAAAGATTCTATAGGTCTATTTAGAGGAATTGATAAAATACAGTCTCTCAATTTGTCTTGCTCACTCATCAGTAATTCATTGAAAAGCTGTTTATACAAAGTTGAATTGGTGGACTCTGCAGAAGAAAATGAAGAGGGGCCAAATATAGCCAGTCTGATTCCTCAAGGAGCTAATATTCTGGTAGGGAAGAATGATCAGGTAGTATCTAGACTCTGTCAAATAGTACACAAAATTCTAGTAAGACACTAATTTGAAATATGGTGTATATTGACATCGCTAATTCAAAGACTTAAATTCTCTTTAGCTACAAAAATTCTTTTTAGTTTAGAGATAAACATGGACAGGGACTTGTGGATAAAAGTAACAAACAGATTTTAATACATAAGGTTGAAAGAACAAATATATTAGTTTATGACTACAAAGGGCTGAGATGGGTAGCCCTTTGGAGAGTACAAAGCATGTAGAAGATGGAGAGAGATAAAGTTAAATGAACTGGATAAAGTTATTAGTATGCTGACTTAAAGAAAACCATTGTGAATTTTGAGTCAAGGGTGAGAGGAGACACAGTCAGAGTTGTGCGTTAGGAAAGTGCCATAAAAAATGGAGACTGAATGTCTCAGCTTCTTTTACACTTTAACACTGTATTTTTCAATGGGTCCAGTTAGGCCAAGTGCACAGAGAAGTTGGAATAATCAAAGTATAGGTACTACTCAATGGATCTTGGAATAGAGGCAGGAGAGTGTTGGTTTCTTTCAGGTAGAATGGATGAGAAGAAATTTCAAAGCAAATGAGAAGCTGGTGACTTCTACCATATAAAGAATAAAGTATGTTGAAGAGTTAAGAGCATTTTTGGGTTCTATTGACTATATTTTGCCATTATTAGAAACAGGCTTTAAAGAAATGGGGGGAAAGAAGGCACATATTGAAATTTTTATCTAGGTATGATAATATTTAGAATTGATATGACATGTATTTAAGGAACTTTGCAAAATATACTTGACTCTGATTATAATATATGCCCACAGTTAATGTGATATCATTGTCTGTAGAAAAGGGATATGCAGAAAGCCGAGGACCCACTATCTTATAGAACAATAAAGATAAGAAATAAAACCAATAATGAATCTGGTGCTAAGAAGTGAGTTGTTAAATCTCAGTAAGAACCAGAACCCCAAAGTCAACCTGCCTTTATCATTGACAGAAAATGGCATGAAAAGCAAAAAAAGTGAATTTTAATGTATAACTGTGCAAAGGATTTTGAAGGCATTGTTTGTATGAGGTCCTCTTTGAAGCTGTATGCTCTCTCTCAGCAAGCACCTTCTTTTCTTAAAAAATAATTACCAGAATTATTTTGGAAAAGGTGAAAATATTAGAATTAGAATGGAGAGAATTGTTGAGTCAGGTGTATGTTTGGATTAGTTCATTAATAAAGACTGCAAGAAGGTTTTATGGTTTTAGAAATTGTTAATAATGTGATGAGTCAAATAAAAACTATTTTGCTGAAAATCAATTCCTTTCAGCACAGAAAATCAACATCCAGTTCATATAGCTAATTATTTTCAGTGATAGGCTAGTTTTAATTTTTTGATGACTAACTGGAGAAATGTAGGGGAATTCTTTGTATATTACCAAGTGTGCCCAATAAGCTCAGTTGCCTGCTGATTGACTTTAGAGCAGCCTCGGAGACTAGCAAAGCACAATTCTGGGTGTAGCTGAATGGGTCTTGGAGGTGTGATTTTGGGTATTGGCATTTGATCCCTGACTCCTTCATCTCAGCTGCTCCTCCTCCACACTAATTCCTGGACAGTGTCCACAATCTAAACATCTTTGGTCCGCTTTGCACTTTTGACATGATGTTTCTACATTGGAGCCAGTAACTCATGGATTGAACCCTCTGAAGCCATGAGCCAAAAATAATGCACATTGACATATATACTTTAAAGTTAATAGATATTAGCAATTATATTACTGTTATCTTGGTTTATACATTTTTTATTATTTTTTATATATCTCAAATGCTCTCCATTGCTCAAGTACTTAATTTCGAGTAGTAAGGAGGTTTCATATTATGAGTTCAGGAATACTTATTTTAGGTACAATATAGAGCTCTTTCACTTGATTGGTCACTATTATGTGTTAATTACGAAACTAGACCATGTAGAAAAAGTCAATATATGTGTGTAATTTTGAAGCAAGAGAGAGGAAATATCAAATGATCTAAATGAATGTATCAAGTCTCGGTTTGATAATTTCTTTTTTCATTTATGTGTAATATAAGGACTAAATCAGAAATGTTAAGGCCTGCAATAAATTTCTACTACATTCCCTCTATCTGTTATAAATGTCAATATTTATTATTATTTCTATTTACATAAAATCCAGGAACAAGGAATAGAGAGAAGTGACATTTTTGTTAAAACAGTTAGAAGGACATTTTTGAGAAGCGGTATTTCCAGTATTGAAGAATCATTCTTAGTGTCTTCCTCAATTTTCATACTGTAGTCTTCAGTGAATTTATCTTAATGAATGGGAAAGTTATACTTATTCTTTTAAAAAATATCCATACTACTAAAAGCTGAAACATGCAATAGTAGAAAGACTTAGAGGAATGGTGGTAGCAAGATGGTACAATAGGAAGCTCTAGATCCTCCTTTCACCACGAACATACAAAGTCAAAATAATTTGTGAATAACCTCCCTTTTTTGAAAAATCCAGAAAAAGTTGAAAGGCCATGCACCCTGAGCATATGCAAAATGAGACTCATAGAAACCTTTGAAAGATTTAGAATAACGTCACATCAGAATCTCTCTCCCCAGCAGTGTCGTGTAATCAAGAAGAAACTTCCTTGCTCCAGACATGTCCTAAGAGGAGAAAGAAAGCAGTTTGCAAGTTCAGCATAGCAGCTTCTCAGAGAGAGAATCTCCAGAGGACTGGAATGCTGACTGCCAATCGTCGATTGTTGCTATGAGGCAGCAGCATAATCCAGTTGTCTATGGGAGAGTAGAGGTGATGGTGTGGACTGGGGAACATGGAAGCCCACATGTCCTTAGAGTACTGATGTGAGCAAACAAAAACCACAGATGCCTATTTCTCCCTAGAGAGAGAAGAATTTGGTGAAGAAGCCTAGAATCTTTGGTTGTGTGGGTTGGTTGGTAAGGATTTCCACTTTGGGAAAAGTAAGAAAGGAACTAGCTTTGTTTCATATGTAGATTCCTGCACAGAGAATCAAGAAAAATGAAGAATCAGACAAAGATATATGAAAGAGGGGAACAAATTAAATATCCACGAACTGATGCTTTTGAAAGACATTATATTATTTATCTGACAAGAGAATTAAATACAGCTCACATAAAAATCCTCACTGAGGTCAAAAGAACAATATAATAATATGAGAATTTCAACGGAGATAGGAATTTTTTTTAAAAAAATGGATCTAATAATGAAAATAAAAAATACTGTAAGTGAGATGAAAAATTCATTGAAAGGATTCAGCATCAGAACAAATCCAGGAGCAAATAATTCAGTTAGAAGAGAGAAAAAAGAATAAAGAAGAAGAAGAAACCATCAAAGGTAAGAATATTTGTATTACAGGGGTTAAACGGGAGACCTCAATCTAATAGCGGAGCACTCTGCCCAGTGTGAGAAGGACGCGTATTCTTCACAAGTGCACAGGGACTTTCTTCTGGGTGAACGAGTTGTTAGGTATTAACAGATTTAAGACTATTGAATTCATACCAAACATCTTTTATGACTGTGAAATGAAATAAGAAATTAATATCAGAAAAAAGATACCCTTGAAAATTCAGAAGTATGTGGCATAGAAAATATACTCTTGAATAACTTTTGGATAAGTTAATTAATCAAAATAGAGTGTTAGAAAATATCTTAGGACAGAGAAAACAAAAATACACCTACTGAAACTAAAGGAATGCATAAAGCACAGTACTAAGAAGGAACTTTATAGCGATAAATACCACATAAGAAGAGAAGAGAGTTCTCAAATCAATTGCCAAACGTTTCACCTTCAGAAGCTAAAATGTAAGAAAATGAAATTCAAATTTATCAGGAGGAACAACTCACAAAGAATAAGAGTAGAAATAAATGAAATTAAAAATAGGAAAACAGTTGAAAAAATTAACAAAACTGTTAGTTTATGTGCTCTTGAAGAGCACATCCCCAAAACCTTAAGTAACTTCCCATAAACCTCACCTCTTAAAAGTCATAGCACCTCATGGTATTGCTATTCTGGGAGCTAGCTCTTGGCATAAGGACCTTTACAGGGGTGCACACAATGTCCAAAATATAGGATCACCCAAATTCATTTTATGAAATCAGTGTTACCCTGATACCAAAGCCAGACAAAAGCACCATAGGAAAAGGAAATTAAAAAAATATCACTGGTGAGTATAAATGCACAAATTCTCATGAAGGTACTAGCAAACCAAATTGAACAGCACTCTAGAAAAATCATACAGCATGATCAGTTGTGCTTATTACTGATACAGGAGATTATTTCAGCATAAAAGGGATATGCAGATATACAGTACATTAAGAGAATAAAGAGAAAATCACATGGTCATCTCAATGAATGCAGAAAAATAATTCAACAAAATTCAACACCCTTTAATAACAAAAAGGCTCAACAAACTAGATGTGGAAAGAAAGTGTACCAACATAATAAGGGCCATATATCAAAGGCCAGTAGCTTACCTTTTAAACAATAGTGAAAAACTGAAAGATATCCCTCTAAGATCAAGTACAAAGCAAGAAAGGCCATTCTTACCATATCTATGCAGCATAGTACTGAAAGTCCTAATCAGTGCATGAAGTCCAGGAAAAAAAAAAAAAACCATGCTTTCAAATTACAAAGAAATGTAATTCTTTTTGTTTACAGATCTTATGATCTTATCAACATATTGCAGACAATATGATCTTGTTTGTAGAAAACTTTAAAGACTATTTAAAATAAATAACCAAGCTCCAATCAGACTGAAGTAGTAAGTTTTTTGCATGGTGACCACAGTTAATAATAATGCACTGCATAATTTAAATCACAAATGTACACATTTAACATTCTCACCCTAAAAAATCTTATGTTGACATGTTACCTCAATGAAATCTTTCAATAAGGTATGCATCAATGAAAATATCACATTATATATCATAAACATGCACAATTGGAATTTATCAATTAAAATAAAATAAAACAAAAATTAAACATAAATGATTGTATTTCAAGGATTTAGGAAACTGAGGCAGCAGGATCACAAATTCAAGACCTATTTTACATACCCAGGCCCTGTCTCAAAATAAATACTAAGGAAGAATATTGAAAGGAACTAATTCAGTAAATTTTCAGAGCCAACATCAAGGCACAAGTATCAGTTCTCTTTATATACACTAGCAACAGAGTATCTGAAAGGAAATTAGGAAAACAATTCAGTTTACAATAATAGAAAATATAAAATACAGTGGTACCTCAGTTCGTGAATTTAATTTTTTCCCATGATTCTGGGGAAAATCATCACATTTGTGTTCATGGAAAAATGATGACCCCAGTCATGTTTGTTACTCAACGCAAATGAAAACAAAATTTTGCCAAACACTTCTGTTTGCAAAACAAATTATTTGCCAACAAAAGCATTTGTGAATCAAGATACCAATGTACTTAGGAACAAACAAAGGAGATTTAAGATATGCTGAAAAGTTTAAAACATTGATGAAGTTAAAGAAGATGCAAATGGAAAGTCAACCTTGGAAGACTTAATATTGTTAAACTCTCATATTACTCAAAGTCACCTACAGATTCAGTGCAATGTCCAACAGAATCTCTATAAGAATTTTTACAACAGAAATATAAAAATCAATTCTACAATTTATATGGAACAACAAAGATCACATAGCCAAATCAATCTTGAGAAAGAATAGAATTGAAAGCACCATAACTCTTGATTTGAAATATCTTACAGTATTCAAAACAGCATATCATAAAGATATACACAGGGATCATAAGAATGGCATGATTCCAGAAATAAGACACTCATATGGCCAATTGATCTGTGACAATAATGTAAAAAACACACAATGGAGAAAACATTATCTCTACAACATATGGTGGTGGAAAATTAAATATCTACATGCATGAAAATTTAAGTGAACTTCTTATAATACACACCAAAGCAACTCAAAATAGATTTGGAGTTTAAATGTAAGATACCACATTGGAAAATTTCTACAGAAAACGTAACAGAAAACCTCTATGACATTGGTTTTAGGACAGGTTATATGAAATATGACACTAAAACCTAGGTAAAAAATATAAAAATAAACAAGAAAGACTGTACTAAGCTAAGTAAATTTTAAATTGAAAAGGAAGCAACACGAAAAGGAAGCATTTGCAAACCCTATATCTGAAAAATGAATTATTTCAAAATATATATGAAACTACTCTAACTTAGTAGCAAATAACCTAATGATCCAACTTAAAAATGAAGAAAGATGTGAAAGTTTTTTCACCAAAGAAAACATACGAATGGTTAAATAGTACATAAAAGATTTTCAGTGTCACAAATCATTAGGAAAATGTAAATCCAAACCACAATGAGACATCACACCTTTCATCAAATAAACAAAAGGTAACAGATGTAGGTGAGATTTCAAAGAAACTGGAACCTTTGCACGTAGTCGATGAAAATTCAGAATTTTCATTCTGCTACAGATGAATAGTTTTCAGATTTAATAATAAAACAACATACTCTACACCCATCTTATTTCTCGATAATTGTCCAAAAGAACTGTAATCAGGATTTTAAACAAGTTTAGCATTTTTATGTTCATTGCAGTCATATTCACAGTTTCCAAGATGTCCAAACAATTTAAATATCTATTTGTTGGTTAATAGAGAAAATATGGCATATACATATTATGGAATGTATTCAGTCTTAAAAAAGAAGAGAATTCTGCACTACATTGCAATATGGATGAAATTTAGGATCTCATGATATTGAAATAATCACGGAAGTAAGTTACCTACCAATGGGCATAATGTTTCAGTCAAGGATTAAACAAAAGCAAATCAGTGATCTGTTTTACGGCATTGTGTCTATATTCAATAATACTAAGCTGTATGCTTAAAATTCTGTTGGAAGGGTAGATATTATGTTTAAAAAATAAAAGATAGAGGGATCAAATTAAGTAAATAATGCCACACACATATTTAACAGGATGGTGGAAAAATACCTAGTTATTTAAGAAAATATTAAAAATATATTGACTTCGTTAAAAAACAAGATAAAACGATATGAACTCAATTTTGTAAGAAACAAGTACATGAATTTGAATAGGAAAGGATATTTTGAAGAGCTACTGTAGTCATTTTTGGATAATATGATTATGAGTGTTTTTTTTCTTCTCTTTTTACATTTTCATGTATTCCAAATGCACTACATTCTAATCTAGACTACTGTACTTTAAATAAAAACAAGCAAATACTGCTGAATATACCAGAATACATTCTGTCCATGGATAAAGGAGAGTTTTGCTTTACATTTATATAATGCTAGGTTTTCAAAATTCAATAAATACATGTTTACCAAACTAATTTGAACAAAATACATTGCCCTCCCAGTATTTTTTTCTCTTTTTTTCTTTTTTCTTTTGAAGGGAATAAAACAAAGCAATACAATGCAACAAAACAGCACAGTAGGAACAATATTGAATTTCAAAAACAAGACAGAAGGAAATCCCCCATAGTTACTATATTACATATTGTTATACTCTAAACAGATGCTCAGACTACTGTCCCCAGGCCTGCAAAGTCAATCAGTCAATAAAAGCATTAAGTTGTTTTTGTACCTTAGTTGCTATCATCCCAGCTTGCATTTCTCCAAATCAGCTGGTTGCCTATAGAGGTATGGGAGTGGGTTTGTGGGGAGTGGGGTGGGGTGAGTGACTCTTCTTGTCTCCCAGCCCACGTGCCGGTTGGCTCAACAGGAAGGCAGGTTGACTTCTTGGTTCTTTTCCCAGCCCACCCCTAGTATTTTCTTTTTGTCAATATGACTTATTCAAGACACACAGTGGGCAATAACAGCTTTGTATCTGTTTACATATAATATAAATTGAAGCCCTTTAGATGATCTCCAGTATAATGTGATCATTGAGTTAAATATTAAAAGTGTAATTATTTGAAATTTTGACCTTTATATAAAAAGTTTCCATTTAGAAGGACACCTAATGGGAATCTAATTCAAGTGGGGTTTGAATTTTTATAGAAATAATAATGAAGGTTCCATCTCAATAAATGAAATAAATGATTTTGTAGATTTTAAAACATTTATTTATAATAGCCCTTGAAAATAAATCAAATAAATGATAAAATTTCTGTATGAAATGTTCTCATTTTTTAAGAGTTCAATTTTGTTGTTGTAAAGGATCAGTCTTAACTTCATATTTGATTAGCACAGTCAGAGCTTGTTGCCCTGCTGATAAAAAAGTTTCTACCAAAATAAAACTTGGTGGAGAGAAATATAAGCTGCATAAATGAAATTTCTCATTAAATTGACTGGGTTAACATTGAAGATTTGAAATTCATTGACATTTTTGGGACTTATACCCAGTTTTCTTACAGCTGTTGACCAAGTTTTAGGTACTCAATTTGCATTCTGAAAGTTCTCATGGTGTGAGAATCATAGTCTGTACTATTTCTGGGTTACTAATGGATCACCAGTGCAAAGATTGAGAGCTGCAAATGGAAACTTTCTGTATAACCATTCAAATTGGTATTGACTGGTCCTGGTATTTTTTTCTATGTTGTAAGAGTATACAACTGCTACACTAATGGCAGACCAAATATTATCCACAGCCATTATCTAAAATTTCTCTATTAGTATGATCATATATTGGCCAAATATTGATACATTTTAGTCATTTACCACTCACAACACTTCAACAGACTTGAATAAACATGGAGCTGATATTTTAATGATAAAACTAAATGTCAGATGAAGATATTCTGATAGACACTTTGACACTATAGGAAGACTTTACGTATAACGTATTCTAACGGTATTGCATTAATTGAGTCATAAATTTTCTTGAGACGACAAGCATTTATTATAAATGCATTAATTCAGGGAACATAATTAAATTACTTGCCAAATGGCAAATAGCCAATCAGAGGTTAAAAATGAGTTCTTTTTGACCTTGCTTCTTGGTTAACTGTAAGAAGGACTTTCCAGCTATCTATCTAAAATTTCATTTTTCATATATTTGTTTCTGGGAAAAGATAAAATTATAGGTGTTATACATTTCAGTCTTTATTTTAAATATATATATTTAATTTAAAAAATTTGGTAAGGACAGATGCATGTTGAAATCCTATTTTTGGAAATGAATAGCTCAATAGTAAAATCGAAATGTTTGCAGTAGGAGTCAATTGTGGAAAATAAATAAAACTATAATTTTCATGACATGAAAAATATTTATTCTGCCATATTATTGAGCATTTTTTTTAGCTCTACCTAATTCTAGTATTTACATGCTTCTTACATTGTTATATTATTTGGACTAATCTTAGTTTGTTTTTGCTGCAGACCCTTGACCTGAAGAGCCAAATATTATTAATAGATTTAAATTTTTTTCCCAACTAAGAGACGTAAAGATGTCTTTACCTGTCCTATACTTACAAATATGCAAGCCTTAAAAGGAAGCTGAAATAGTCAGAAAAATTCAAATCTATGGATTAAACTACATTTTAATGTTTATAATTGCAATTGTATAGCTAATTTCATGACAATTTTTGCATCATCAATGATATATTTATATATTGTTTCATAAGGATTAATTATCTGAACATAAAATTGGTCATAAGTCTGATTCCAGAATGTGTGCTAATACAACCTTTGTGGAAATAGGTAGCTACTTATCTACTTTTTTTTATAAGAGAATTTAAAGAAATGTTGTTAATAAAGAGCATACATTAAAATAATTGCCTCACCATGGACTGGAATCCAAAAGAAGAAAAATTTTGAAAAGGTCTTAGATTTTTGAGGTCTATCTAGCAAGGCTTTATTAGTAAGGCTAATGAAACTCCCAAACATGACACTACATGCCAGGAAAAGCATTCTTTCTCTTGAGAATGTTACAGAGGATGTTCATTATCTACTAATGGTGTCAAATTCATAGGAAAAACTGTAAGATATTCCACTAAAACAGGAAACTTAAAAGTTATGTAATTTGAGTTTAGACTAAAATGTCCTATTTTGTTCTCCAAGGTTTTATTTTAAATATCTTTCAAAAACAAAGATGTTTAAAAATACTGGTCCTGATTTTAAAATAGGTATCATCATATGTCAAAACAATTTGATAACTTCGGTTATACTACAATACAGTTTTCTTCCTTATGGCTAAGTTTTAATAGCAGTTTTACTGTTACTAAAATATTTTAAGGATGATTGTATGTGGTTCACAAGCTGTGTTCCAGGGAACATTCATTCTGATAGGTGCCTTATGCTTTTAAAAAAGTCCCATAATCACTTAAAATAATGCAAAAAGAAGACAACAACAACAACAACAAAGGAGTTTCTGATTCAAAAATTTTAGAACAGTTACTACGATTATATCTGTTCTTTGAAAACTCACTAAAGTTTGTTTTGGAGAAAAATAAAGGGGAGAAATGTGGGGAACAGAGCTGAGAATAAAAGTAAAGGGATTTTGTCATCTACTTCTGTGAATAGACAGCAGAAAAGTGTTTCTTACATGACGAAAACCAACGTGGCAGTGCAGTCAGATTTACCAGCCCTGTACAGGATACAAGAAAGGGTCAGGCAGTGGCCTGCATGGCTTATCACCGAAGGTGCACATCTCAGAAGGTGCTATCCTTGTAGCCAATGTCCCATCAGACAAATATCCCTTATCTCCCTACCTTGAATAATCAAAACCGTTTCTACAATCAGCTGAAATGGAGGCCCAAAGTAGAGTTATTCTTTGTAGGAAATTACAATCTTTATTTATCTGAATCATGGCTTAAAATTTATTTTGACTATAGAAATATTTCTTTAGACTAGGATTCCTAGAAATATACTTCAGACAACAGTAATCAAGCTAATTAATTCCTGGCAGTATATAACTCATACTTAGCTGCGCAAATTTCTCTTCAAAATACAAATTACTTAATAGGCTTCATCTTCTTAAGTCTTACACTAAATATATGAGGCATGGGATATTGATAATTATCTTAATCAATGATGAAAAAGGAACAAATCATTCCCAAATGAAATGCAGCGTTTTCAGTGTTGACCTTGATTTATCTTAGCTCATTTTGTTTGCAGCCTGTGGACTTTGGTAAGTCTGTATTTTATAATAAATAATTATTTCCAACTAGTAATGTATTTTTTCAATGCAATATGTCCTTTTAAAATATCATTTTCTCTTACAAATTGCTGCAATCAACTGAAACAATGTTGAGACACTTCATCATTTTTTCTTTAGAGGTATTTAAAAGCCGTAATCAAAACTATTTTACTGCTATTAATTCGCACTAACAGGACTGTATTACCTAAACTATGGAAGGCTTGCTGGTTTCTGGAAAGCTTAATGAATTGTATATAATCTTGAAAGGTCAAGATTTGCTGCTATTAATGATATCTTTGGGATTTAATAGGCATGGAGCACGTACTTGCTAAATAAATGTTTAAATATTCTAAAGAAACCCCAAATTCTTTGTACACTTTCAAAGTCTAGGGCAGTGGTGAGGAACCTATAGCATGCATGCAGCAGCAGGCTGTTCATATCACTGAAAGTGCAATAAGGTTGCTATCATTAGTCTAGAGTATTCTACTTAATAATTACTTTCTTATAAGGATTCCTCAATAACTGTCTACTTTTATTCAAATATTATAGCGATAAATTAAAATAATACATGCATTTACTCCTAAGTTTTGTTTATGCATGTCATTTATTTAGAGGTCAAAGATAATATTCTATGATTACATATAATCCTATAAAGTAGCTCAGTATCTAGTCTACAATAATTACTGCACTTTTGAGTGGGTAAAACCTAGTGTTTTCAATACATTTGAATCATCATTACTGGTTTTCTCACTTAATCTAAAAATATATTTTCAGTTACACAAACAACTATGGGTAAAATATAAAATGTCACATATAATGATGTAAATTATTTATGCCAAAGCAATAAAACAAACAATATGTGGCTCTGTGTTGTTTAACAATTATGCATTGAAAATGTATTATATTATGACATGAAAATGTGTGACCATAGAGAGGAGAAAGGGAGAGGTACATGGAAGATTCTGAAGTTTTTACCAACTTTACTCAATTTATTAAAAGTTGTAGAAAATTTAATTGTTTTTTGGGTCTTAAAATGAAAACTCTGTAACTGTGTTTCAAGTTTCTGTGAATACTGCCCCAGTATATTCTCAATTAAGGTGTAAATGTATCTGTATGATTTATTTGGTAAGGAACTTTTAAACTTTTATTTTCCTTTGGTTATTAATAAAAACAGGTTACCATTATTGATCAAATTTTCAGTCTCTACAGACCGTAATTTACAATTGTGGATTTATTTTGCAGCATTACTGTTTTTTAGCTTGTACAAAGCTACCTTGATTTTAGCTTTTGCACCTCAGTCAACAGACCTCTTGGGTAATTGCACGAAATCCACCATGAGGTACATGATGAATAAAATAAAGCAATACACTATAAAAAAAAAAAGAAAAGAAAACAGTTTCAAAAGGGAAAATAAGAAAATCTGCACACAGAACTGACAAGTGATAAAAACAATATGAAAACACTATAAGCAAGTGCTCACTACTGTAGCAAACGTTACAGATATTTTTATATCTCAGAAATGTGAGTCGCTTACTTCTATGCTTGAGGACTGAGGGAGACAGTATGCATCTCTATAGGGAGTCAGAGTTTGTGCAGACTGCAGTAAAATAGGAGAAACACCAGTGCTAAATTTTAATTGTGCTTCTCAGATACAGAAGTTGTACTGGTCAGAAATCCCTAGAGGAAACAAGTCAATAGGAAATATACGTGCAGTGACACAGGGAATTTATTAGTCAGGCTGATGGAATCTAAACTAGGGAGTCCACAGTAGCTATTGGTGTGCTGGACACCAGAGCATCCGCAGGTGCTCAGCCTAAGAAGATGGAGCCACAGAACAAGAGGGATCAGTCCAAGAGCAAAGGCCTGGAAGTTCAAAAGAGAGTGGTGTCCAAAGGTGATGGATGCAAAGGATGCATTGCTTAAGGGCATGAGAACTTTGAAAAACCTTGCCAACTCCTTTCTTCATTTCCCTTTTTCATTCCATCCAGGCAGCAAGCCTATTAGTTGATGTCACCCACAAGCAAGTGGGCCTTCACTCCTCAGCTTGCTGGCCTTTATGCCAATCATCTCTGGAAACATCCCACAGATACACGAGAATGTGCTTTACTAATTTGCTAAGTTTTTCTTCACTTAGTCAAGTTGATGGGCATGTCAGGTTTATAGAAAGTTATGCCCTATTCTAAAGATTCTGATGTCAGGTTAAAATAGTCCTGGACTATATTCCAAAGCTGAATATATAATATTATAAACTGGCAATCATAATATACTACAACTTGGAAATAATTATTTTATTATTATTCAATGTACCCAAAAATGTGGGATCTTTTTTGATTGTCTTACATTCCCATAAGTATTGGAACAATGAGTACATTTTTAAAAAAGTATTTTCTTATGGCATGTACTGGATTGTATAGACTCCAACAATATTTGGTAGGTTGTAAACTTTTGACTACATTTGCAAGTAGGTGTCTTAATGTTTTAAAAATGTCTGTAGAAAATGGATTCTACTCATGTCTTTACTCTTTGTTAGTTCTGTTAATTGATTCTTTTTTCTAATTGATTTTTATAGCAATTTCCAAACAACATATCAAACATATTCTAAATTTATATATTCTGTATCCCAACTTTCGTCATAAAGATGTCTCTTAAAATTTTATGAAACCATATCATATAAAATCAGTAAAGATCACTAGGTTTCAGAGATACTGAAATTTTTCATTAACTATAGATATCTATGGTGAGTGACGGCAAGTTACACAATGTTAATCAGGTTCATTTACTGGATTTTCAGAAATTTTTCGTAGACTAAAGTGTATGCAAATCTCTAGTGGTTAATATATTATTAAACATTTATTATTTAATCATAAACTACCTATTAATAGTTAATAGAACAAGTATTCTGAGGTACACAGTGAGAAGAATGCCAATTTAAGTCAAATACCTGAATCTTTTGTCCAGGTGGCAAGTTAGGAACTAGATCACTTAACTGTCCATAGACAGATCAAGAATATAAGTCTTTCCTTGCTCAGATAACATAAAATGAAAAAAAATGGGAATTTTAAAAGTAGAACACAGACCACTAGATAACATCTGGAAGAGGGCCAGTGGAGGAATAGAGTAGGGGCGGCTGAAATATAGGGCCAAGTTAGCAAAATCAATGCCAGCTCCTAATTCAGTTGATGGTAGAGGGCCAAGATAATAACTTAGGTGAGAAACAGAAGACTAAGCAAGACACCTCTGCAACATTCCTACTTTGCTCTCCTAACACTGCATAGGAAAAGAATAGAAGCCAGACACTTTCATTCTAGCCAGACACATAATAAGTCAGATATACACATATTATAAAGATGTCTCCTATGAACATATTAGAGGCTCTGAGAAAGCACGTCAGCTAAAGTGAGTATTTGTACTTCCAAATAAAATCCTTTAAGATTTATTTGGGTTTCCATCATTTTTTAGTTGCCTAACATCAATTTCTGTGTAAGTTTTTGAGTCACCAATATCCACTAAGATGCTGAGAGATAAGACAGTCTATCATTTGACTCTTAAACATAGGTGGTTAAAAAATAAAATAACCATGAAAAATTTGAACAACAACAAATACCAGAATAAGCAGAAAACAGGCCATAGTGCATGCAGAGATAATTAGAAGAGAAATAAACTAAAAGAAAAAAAATCTTCTCATTTCAGTAAAATCTGAGATGCTGTATTTGGAGGAATGCAAACATGAAAAACTATAAAATATGTAGTAGTATAAATTAACTATTTAATCCACTTAAAGTAGAAATACAGAATACAAAACAGTTGTTTCAGAAAAGTAATCATAGAGTGCAACTTGACACCATACTAGCATTACTTTTATATTTATAGCAGTTTCTATTCTAATTCATTGTTTTCAACATCTAAAGCCAACTAATGGACAAAGAGCAGATCTGATTATGATTTTTAACAGTGTAAGTTCTATCATTAATGTGAAATGAAAACACACATTCACTAATATTATTTTTAAGGTGTCTATAAGAATGACATAAAAAGAGGGTATATCAGAATGTTATTTAGATGTTTGAAAATAGTCATCAAGAAAATGAAAATACATAAATAGGGAATAATGGTCTCTCTAGCAGGAGAGAGTAATGGCCTTTAATTTTAAACCCATAAGATTTTAAATTATGCACATGTATTGCAGTATTTTAGTAAGAATAAAAATCAAGGTTGAAATAACATTAAAAAATAGATTATGTTGTGGTTTAAGTATGAAACGTGCCCCAAAGACTAATGCATTGTGGGAGCCATCCTTAATTCAGCAGTGTTCAGAGGTACAGTCTCAAAAGGTGATTGGATTATGAAGGATTTATTCATTGAGTTCAGGCCCGACTGGGCTGGTAGAAAGTGGGACCTAGTTGGAATCATCAGGAACTGATGGTCTTTGATAGGTGTGTCTTGTTCCTACCCCGTCCTCTCTCCCTCCCCTGCTGCTTCATTATGAATTGAGGAGCTTTTCTAAGCTACACGCTTCTGTAGTGCCCTTCCACCATGGCTTTTACGCACTGCCTCAGACTCCTATAAGTGGAGCCAGCTGACCACGGACTGAAACTCTGAGATGAAGTAAACGGTTCCTTTTTAAACTGATTTATGTGAGATACATTGTCAACATAATGGAAATCTGACTAACAAAGATTAACATAGAGTCAGTTTCTCAGAAGACTTTGGAAAGAAATACAGTAAGCCTTAAGACCTTTTCTTTTAGAGTTTGAAATTATTCAGCACTCTTTCTAATGTTTCAAGTTTATAAGGCTTGTTATTCTCAGAATTGTGAAAGTAGACATATTCTCTAATTAGCGTTGTTTCCCCAGCTTCTGACAGGTTCTTTCCACACAGCAGATACTCATAGGCTTGTACTTTGTACTTTCCAAGGAGTAGGCATCCACAGAGCAGGAACTCAAATGCTGGCACTATATCAGAAGATAGGATCAACTGAAATAACACTAATATTCTTCTAAAAATCTGTTTACCTAAATTAATAATAAAATATTGGCAGGATATACTATTAAAACATACACAATATTCTTCCTTGTGAAATTTTTTCCTTGCAAACACTTCTATAGCACCCATATTTATTCACACTCAAATATATACTCTTTCAATCTTATGTGTTATTTTTCTGTGTATCATGCCAGGCATTGATCAATTAAAAAGTACTTTGAAGAAACAAAAGCACTTCAAAAAGTGGCAATTAAGATTCCTATGGAAAACTACTTGTGATTTTATGAGCTTTCATTTGTCTGCAGTAAATATATCACCTGCATCATCTAATTTACCTAAATTAATTATTAACCTTGATCTTTTATTCAAGATAGAGCCAGAAAAATGACTTCAGTCAAGAATTCTTAAATATAGCCTGGATTCTTATGAAAATTTTGTTGTCATCTTTATTTTTATATGATTAATTATGCATGATGACATTTTTGTGTGTTTAAGTAAGCATAAGTACGTGTTTATTTCTTTGATTGTTTCCTGTCTTTTGGGGGGATGCTTGTATTACTGGCTATTATCACTAATCACTTCTCATTTGTGATTTCTGAAAATTTATGGTCACAGGGTTTCTGGAATGCTGTCTTTGTCTAATATTAGAAGGTAGAGGTTTTCCAAATTCTAAGCCAACTTTTACTGAGTTTAAGCAGGCTTGCATAGGTGGGATGAGTCATAGATGCCTTTGTCTTTTAATACAAATATATGTGCTCAGGCTCTCACTGACAGGAAACTTTTTCCACCACGGTGAGATTAAGAATGATCATAGCAAGTACACTATCAGGATTTAAAACTATAATTTTTTCAACAAGCCATTAAATCTAAGTAACTTTGTTTAATGGGTTAGACATGCAAATCAGTTCATTAGCTATGAACTTTCATTTCTTCTACATGTTTGACAAAATTCTGTATCCCTACAAGGCTATGACTTTAGGGGGATTATTTCTGTATCCTGTTTCACAGGAGACTAAGGTAGTAAAATTGTTTGTAATGTGAAAGAAACCAGTCTCTGTGGTAAACACACAACAACCCTTCAGCAAAATGTTACTTTCTAGAACTCAGCAGAACTTGATACATTGCTTAAAAGTTTATGTTTAAGTGAAGCTTCATAACGTTTAATTTTGTCTGGATCTGGAGACAATCAGTGTGAAAAATGAGTAGAAAATCTGTTCTAGAAGAAATTTTTAGTCTCTCTAGGTGTAGGAATGAATATTTGAACAGTGTCTGAATTCATGTTTGGATTAAATAAAATTTTCCTCTTTTCTTCTGTATTTAATAAGGGAACTAAATAACCTAGATTCTGCCACTTTTTCCTTTCAACTGCTGGTCTGTTGGAGAGTTGTAAAAATGGTTACACAGTTTTCAATTTCTGCTCTCTAAATGAACTTAAATAGAATCCAAATATCCACATCTATGCTCACATTTAAAAAAAAAGTTCACATTGACTTTTGCTTGGAAAAAAACAGCTGTTCCTAAAAAAAAAAAAGACCAAAGGAAAATTTTACTACAATCTAGAAATTATATGTAATTTTCTTCATGATACATAAGAATAATTAATTGAAAATGAGCAAAAATATGTAGGGAAAAAGGTTTACTGAAATCTTTAAGAAAACTGTAATTACATCTCTTTCACACACATATATAGTATAAACATATTTTGCATTGCAATCTAAGTTAATTATGCTAACTATTTATTAAGTTGAAAATTTTCCATCATTTGTTTTATTTTTATGAATGGAGAGGTCAGTGACTTAAGTCATGAAAAATAGCTCAGTTTCTGTAGCTGGAACTTTATGTATATAGAAGACAAATAACCTCAAAAAAATATTGTCATCCCTCAATAAGCATTGTATTTCCAGGACTGCCTCTAGATACCAGAAATCCATGAAAAATCAAGTTCCTTGTACAAGACTGCACTGTATTTGCATACGACATACACATCCCTGTGGTATATGTTTAAAAATGTCTAGGTTATTCAAAATTAACGTGATTCACATACTATATAAATAGTTGTCATACTGTACTGTTAAGAGAATAATAGCAACAAAAACATTTGGTGCATGTTCAGTACATTTTTTCTGAAAATCTTGAATCCCAGTTTGTTGAAACTGTGGTTGAGAAATCTGCTGATACAGGGTCAGCTGCACATTAATTGGGATAATAGTATTAATAGGTATATATTAATATGAATGTATGGAGCCCAATAAAAATAGAAATGTGAAAAGATGGAAAGTTAATAAAACTCCAAATCAAGGAATTTTAAATGTTAAAATGAATTGCCAATTTCTCAGTTTTGTTTTCATTTACTCTTTCCCAGAGTTTCATATATAAAATCATATAGTATATTGCTATTCTCTCATTTAGAATATTATTTTTAGTTGTACCTATCTTTTCACATCATTGCTAATTTGCTAATTTTTACTTTTATTTTTATTTTTATTTTGGTTTTGCAAATTAAGAATTGAATCCAGGGACTTACACATTTTCGCTAAGTGCCTTACCATTAACTACAGCCCTGGCTCCTTTTATTCATTTTTGCTACTGCATATTATAATTGGATTATGCTATGCTTCTACTTTTAACTATTGATAAACATATTCATTGATTCTGTGTTTGACTGTTGTGAATAAATCTGCCTTAAACATTATGATGCTTGTATTTCTGTGTGGCAAGTACACATTTAATTTTTAAGATACTTTTAAACTGTTATCTAAGATGGTTTTAACATTTTACATTTCTAGCCAAAAAGATGTGAGTTCTTGTTTCTCCATGTCCTTGTCAGCAATCAATCCTTTTCAGTATTTCAGTCATGTTAATGTGTATTTATAAGTACATAACATTTTAGTATCATGTTTAAGAAATGTCTTTGTGGAATAAGCAAGATGGCAGACAGATAAAATAGGTCCTTCTTCCCCCATGGCAATTCTGAGCAAAAATAATACATGAAATCGAATACCTCTATAAAAACGTGAGAGACCTGTGGAAAATCTATATAATCTAAGCCATTGTAACACTATGAAAGGATTATGGCAAAGAGGGCAGAAATTCACAGCATTTTGTGGGCTCATCAACCCCTTTATGTGGTGTTGCATAAAACACCTTGCAGGAAACTTTTCATAATGGACTCTTCCTTTAGTGTGGAAATAAGAGTAAAATCTGCTTCTAAATATTCTAGCTTGTCTAAGGACTTGCTGAAGTATTAGCATCTGTCTGCTGGATTCAAGTGTTCATTGAACTTATTTTAGAGTTTGGAAGCTATTAAAACCAGAATGGCATGTTGGAATAGTAGTGTTACACACATGAAGGGGACAGTTAGGTCAAAAAAGATACGAGGCTGCCTACAATCTCTAGCTTAGCTGGCTGCTGAACTCTCCTCCTGCATGAAGGTAGTAAGCAAAGGGTGGGAGAGACGATTGTTTTTTCAAATATCCCAACCCCAGCAATATATTGCAAGGCATACAAAGAAACGGAGAAATAAGACAATACAAGGAATAAAATAATATGCCTGAAAGTGATTTTAAAAAATTAAAATCTATATGTTGTTAGAAAAGAAATTAGAACAGCTGTCAAAAATTATTGGCAAAATAGAAGATACGTAGGCAACTGAAGGAAATCTGAAAATAATCCTAAATCAAAATGAAAATATCAATAAAGAGGTAGAAACTGTAAGGAAGAGAAATACATAAAATTCTGTAACTAAAAATTCAAATACTGAACTGAAATATTGGAGAGGGTCAAACATAGACCATGAAATATCGAAATTTGTGTTTTGTAATTAGTTATTTAAATTTGGGTCAGAGGCTAAGTGAAAAAGAAATGAAGGAAAGTCAAAAGAGGTTAAGAGACTTACAATACTCCATCAAGTTCAACAACACATGGTTTATGGAAATCATGGAAAAAAGAAAGACTGCATGATGTGGAGGTTATTTGCAGAAACAGTAACAGAAACTTATAAGAACTGAAGAAAAAGAAAAAGAAAAAGACAAAATGCTCCAACTATAGTAAGTTAAAAGACAACAATGCCAAGATACATTATAATCAAATTGTCTAAAATTGAAGACAAAAAGAAAATCATGACTATAACAAGAGAAAAGAAATTTATCACATACAAGACAGCTCATAAAAATTATCAATAGATTTCTTAGCAGGAACTTGGCAGATCAGCAGACAGTGAGATTATATACATATTCATAACACAGAAGAAAGAACCAAAAATACTGTATCCAGAAAAACTGCTTCAGAGACAGAGGAGAAAAAAGTGCTTTCCAATATAGTCAAAAACAGAGACTAGAGTTCATGGTCACTAGACCTGCTCTTCATGAATTATTAAAGATCATTAAGTAGAAAATGTTAAATATCAAATCTGATAGATTCACAAGTCCTATGTTTTAAATGGTTTAGCATTTGCATATGAATTATACAATTTTCCCATGTCCTTTGAATTATCTTTAGATTAATTTTGATATTCAATACAATGTAAAATGTTGTATAAGTGATAGATGTACTGTATTGTTTAGGGGATAATCATTAGAAAAAAGAGTCTAATGTGTTTAAAAAAAGACACACTGTTTTGAAAAATATTCTAAATCCATGGTTGGTTGAATTAATGGATGTAGTGTACACAGATACTGAGGGTCAACTGTATAAGGTTCTCTCCAGTATGTGCATTATTGTGATTTGGTTGAAGAAATTCATATTTTAAAACTTTAAAAAATATGCCACTATGCCAATAAGATATAGCATACAAATAACAAATTGTGGTGGCATTTTTTTGCAGAAACAAATTCTTCTGAAAATTCACATAGTTTAGTGAGACCCCCCAAAACCAGATATATTTTCAAAAATATAACCTTTATGTTGTATACAGTTCTATGTTGTTTTAATTCTATCTGATAAGATCTACCTTTTAATTTATGTGTTTAGATTACTTGTATGTAGTGTAACTATTGATATTGCAGGGTTTAAATCTACCATCTGGGACTTTTGTTTTCTACTTGTCTCACCTGTTATCTATTTCTAGTCTTGACTTTGACCTTGCCCTCATTCTTTAAAATCTTTTTTAAAATTTGGTCTTATCACTGTTACTTTTCTTAGGGGCTATTCTAGGTCTTACAAAATCATAATTTAATCCATTATGATCTATTCTAAATAATGCACCAATACAATTATAAAATATACATGTACAAATATAATTGCATTGGTCTATTTTGCATCACTATAAGGAAATACCTAGTGTACACTATAAAGAAAAATGGTATATGTATCTAATATTTTTGGAGATTGAAAGTTCAAGATGTGCAGTACCATCAGTTTGACTCTCATAAGGGTCTAAAGTCTTTTGCATCACTGTAAATTTGCCTATGAGAAGGAGACATGAGTTCACCAATAAATAAATGAATTAATTAATTAATTAAAAGGAAGCTTGAGAGCAATTCAGGGGTAACTTAGGAGAATCTAGACATGTAAGAGAACAAGGGTCCTGAAAAATCTATTGTAACCTATTGTCAGGACAGCTTCCCCAAAGATTTAAGGATTTTCCACTTGGCTCTGCATCATCACCTCTCAATACTACCACTAGGGACCAACTTCCAACATGTAACCTTTATGGGAACAAACTACATCCAAATTATGGCAATGCTGTATAAAAGTTTCATTCCATTTCTTTTCTTTCTTCTTTCCTTCATGCTTAGCTATCATACATTTTACTTCTGCCAGTTTCAAGGTATATTACTTTTTCTTATAATAAATAATTATACTTTAAAGAAATTTAATGATAAAAATTATCTTGTATAATTTCCCACATATTTACCATCTCCAACGTTGCATTCCTTTGTATATTCAAATCTTCATCTGGTATCATTTTTAATTTCATTGTAGAACATTTTTGATATTTCTGAAAGTAAATTCCTGTTGGGGGTGAATCATTCCAGCTTTTATTTGTCTAAGAAGTTCTTTACATTGATTTTGTTTCTGAAAAAAATATTTTTGCAGGCTTTTCTATTTGAGCCCTTTAATATGATTATTCCCTTATATCTTTGCTTGCATAATTTCTGAGAATTTATTCTTTATTTCATTTTCTGTATTGTGGCTCCATCCTTTCCTGCTTTAGAGATTTTTCTTTTTAATATGATGGCAATAATAAACCTGATCATATTATGCATTCGTGTGCTTTTATTTATGTTTTTCCCACTTAAGGTCCTTTAATGTACTTACACTTGTAGATTTTTAATATTCACCAAAATAGGGGCTGGGAATATAGCTCAGTGGCATGATGGCTGCCTGGCAATTGCAAGGCTGTGAGTTTGAAAAGAAAAAATCAAAACAGGCAAATTTTGGTGATTGTATCCTTCAAGGATTTTTTTCTGAACCATATCTCTCCAAGGAGAGAGAAATATCTATATATCTATATATCTATATCTATATATATCTTATATTTTCAATTCAAGTACAACTTAGCTTATTTTCATGCCTCTATTCCTTCTCCTTTCTTTGTCTCTTTTCCACATTATGGTTGGATTGCATCATATGTATGAATTCATCTTTCTGCTCTACAAGTTGATATCTTTCCTCCTCAGAATGGAAGCGCCATTCAGTATACCTATTACTTGTTCTTTTTTCCCACCACTTCTTTAGCTTGGTCCTCTTTTTGTACATTTTGCATCACTGATATTTATCACTTATGCTTTTCCTGAGCAACAGTTGCTATTCCTTCTACTGGTCTCATTAGGCACAAGAAAATATGGTTTAACTGAAGGAACAGAATAAATTAGATAGTTCATAAGTATTTTGAGTGGTAAAATACACAAGTATGTGGGATAACAAGCTCTAAAAATATCTCTTCTTAAATATTATTTCTCTATATATTTATTAAAAAAACACAAACAATGAATGCATTTTTATGGCAGAAACATAGCATATTGTGGGCAGACACTGTTTATCTGTTGATCCTGAATTAATTCTACCTTTAAACATTTGTTCTTATAACTTTATACTTAAAATGCATCCTGTGTGTAACTATGTATGTTTCTGAAGATCTTGCAATAACTTTCTCTTGATTTCAGGGTCACGTTTTAATTATATGTCTCTTACTGAAATTTTTAGCACCACAATTCATAATAACTAGATCTTAGAAAAGTCTATAGGTCCATCAGTGGATGAATGGAAAAAGAAAATACAATATTTACACAATGGAATATTACTCTGCCATAAAGACAGAGAAACTTAAATCATTAGTAAATAGATTGATACACTTGGAAAAAATAATGTTAAGTGAGGCAAATCAGGCACAAAAACATAAATTTCATGTGGCCTCTTGCATGAGAAACTCAAATTATAAAAAAAGAATAAAATATAGATAATAAAATGTAGAAAGATAGGAGATCAAGAGATGGATGCACGAGGAAGGAAGAGGAGTTAAAAAGGATAGAATACAATTAAGTATGTCATGTACATTTGCCAAGTCCACAGAGGAATGTAAACATTATATACTGCAAATATGTTCTAATTAAAATAAAATAATAAAAAGAGAGATTCTTATAATTCTTAGAAACAAAGGGGAAAGATGAGGGAAAAGCATCAAGGTGTCAGAGTTACATGCATTTAATTGAGTAAGTTTAAATGAAAACAATCCTTCTTGACAAAGAAAGCCAAGGGCACAACACTGAAAAACAGGGCCTCTAAAGGGATTTGTTACCAAAAACAAATCCTTTTCATTTTATTTGAACTCAACTTTCAGTGTATAATATACACACATGCACACACACACATATACAACTCAAATTTTAAAAAATGGAACACGAAAAAGCATGCCATCAAATGCCTCCAAAGACTTCCAGTTATTCCAAGGCAGATCCCAGGAGCACCAGTGGAGAGGAAATCAAACACCGTATAACTAGCAGTGTGAAACAGTTATAGATGAAGCAAAGAAACTGTGTGAGATCAAACATGACAGTGGAAGTATAAAACAAACTGGCCAGTGTGCATATGGGAGAAAGAGATTTAAAAAATTTAGAAGAGTTGATCAAAATGTTTTGTAATTTGGATGACAATTTATTAAAGAGATAGACTCCTGGACATAAAAAAATTCTATTAAATTCATAAATAGGAGAAATGATTAATGTAAAGAGAATGTTTTAGAAATAGATCAAATGGAATCAGATGACAATATAGTCAGTGATACCTTAAAAATGGTAAGAAAGCAAATAAATTCATATAGTAACAGTTAAATAACAATAAAACAAACCTAAGATTAATTATAGGTAGAGAGCAATTAGAGGCTAGGAAGCTAGAATAAAAGTATCTGTTCATTGAAATCACAGCAAAAAAGATAAGATAAGAAAAGAAATCATAGCAGAAAACTTTCCAAATATGAGGAAAGAACTCAACAAACAGGTTGAGAAGCTCCCCATGACACATCATAATAAAAATCCCAGAAGACAAAAATCTTAAAAGCTGTCAGAGAAAAGGAAAAAATCACTTATAAATCCCATTTGGATTACAGCAGATGTGACAATACAAAATTGAAAGCCCAGGAGAGATTTGAGTAAAGTGTTTTAAGCCCTACAAGAAAACAATTTTAAATCCAGACTAATATGTCCTGCAAAATTATCTTTCAATACTGATGGAAAAATAAGGTCATTCCATAACAAAGGACATCTTAAGAAATTTATAAACACTAAATGAGCACTCCAAATGTCTATTCAAGAGTATCCTAGACAGAAACAATGATCTGTCAATTGGTCACGAAGTCAAAAAATCAGATGAATACAGCAAACAAAGTGAGTAGTTAATAAAAAGAGAAAAATAAAGGAGTCAACATAAAGTGATGGAGTAGCTCAATATATTTTAGCAAGAACTCTCAATGTAAAATGCCTCAATTTCCCAAGTAAAATACATGCTGGGTCACACAATAAAACCTAAAAATCTGATGCATTTAGCAGACTGAAGAAATTTAACAGGACAAAAAGAAATTTGTAGAGTAAAAATAAGTGGATGGAAAAATATTCTATGCTCTGGGGCCCTGAAAGTATGAGGGGTAGCAATTTTATTCCAACAGAA
Source organism: Dasyprocta punctata (assembly GCA_004363535.1). NCBI lineage: Eukaryota > Metazoa > Chordata > Mammalia > Rodentia > Dasyproctidae > Dasyprocta > Dasyprocta punctata. The sequence continues at coordinate 19,695 of RJWM01007515.1, read as the reverse complement.
AGTCAGTTTCAAGCAAAAAATAATCAGAAGTAATGAAGAACATCACTGTGTATTAGTTAAAATAATAATACAACAGGAAGAGATAAAATCTGTAACTCTCTATGCACCCAATGTCAGTGAATTTAGTCCATTAAAAATACTAGACATAAAAGAATCAAATAAAGATGAACAGAATTATAGTACATGAACTCAGTAACTACTTTCACAAATAGATCATAGTTCAACTAAACAAACAAACAAACAAAAAAACTACCAAGGAAATATTAGAGCTCAACCAAACCTTTGAAGAAATGGACTTAATAAGTATTTACCAAGTGTTTTACTTAGTACAATAGAATTCATAATCTCAACATTACCAAGAACTGTCTCTAAAGTAGAACACTTACTAGTACATTCACCTTTTGTAAATAAATACAAAAGAATAGAAATCACCCCTTGTATACTATCAAATGATAGTGCGTTGAACCTGGAAATTCATCTCAAAAGGAAAGTCCGACTTCAAAACAAGATAATAGGAATTCAGCAATGGCTACCATAATGCCTCTTGTTATCTTCAAAATAGCTGCCCATACCATCAGACATAATAAAGTCAAATAAAACAGAACAGAATAAAATCAATCAAAACAAAACAATGAAAGTGATACATGACTTCAAAACAAGATAATAGGAAATCAACAATGACTACCATATTCTGTTTCATTTGGTTTGGTTTTAGTCTCTTAAAAAAATTTTTATCAAACTGAAAAAAAGGGGAAACTCTGAAACTTTACAAACACCTGGACATTAAATAATAGGCTTCTGATCTGTCAATTGATCACTGAAGAAATCAAGAAATAAATTAAACAATTCCTAGAATCAAATCATAAAGTCAACATACCAAAACCTATGGGAAACAATGAAAACAGTCCTAAGATGAAAGGTTATTGCTGTAAATATTCACATTAGAAAAGCAGGGCAAACTCAAACAGATATCCTAATCATATACCTCAATATACTAGAAAAACAAGCATAATAAAAACTAAAAAATGGTCCCAATAGTGAAATCATAAAAACATTAAGACTAAAAACTGGTCAAACAAATGGAAGTGTACACAAAATAGATCTTTAGCCAAACTTACCAAAAGAAGAAAAGAAAAATCCCCAATTAATGCAATTAGAAATGACAAAATTAAAATAACAATGGACAAGACCAAAATCGAGGACGTTTTAAGTGACCACTACAAAAAATTGCACTCCAACAAGTTGGAGAATCTTGAAGGTATGTGTAGATTCCCAGAGCTCAGTGAATTACCAAAAACTGAGCCAGGAAGACAAAAATACCTCTGAACAATCCAGTAACAGTTAATGAAACTGTAGCACCAGCTAGTGAAATCCCAGGACTTGAGGGACTTACTGAATTCTACTTCAGAGAAGATATAATAGCAGTAATCCTCGAACTATTTAATGAAATTGAAAATGAAGGAGTTTTACAAATTCATTCCTAGAAATTAAAATTACCCTGATTTCAACTAAAAGAGAAAATTATAAACCAGTATCGTTAATGAACATAGACACAAAACTTAAACAATAATTTGGCTAACTGAATGTGACAAATCATGAAAAAGATCATAAATCAGATCTAAGTAGGGATGCAAGTGTGACTCAATATACACAATAAATATAAACACCACATAAACAGAAATAAGGACAAGAATGACATTATAAACTCAACAAATGTAGAAACAAGCCCTTGACAAAGTCCAGTGTCCATTCATGATAAATCCCTAAAGAAATTAGGCAACAGAAGGATATTGTTTCAATTGATAAAAAGTCATTCATGCCAGGCTGACTTCCAGCATCATACCAAATAAAGACAAGCTGAAAGACTTCCCTCTAAAATCAGAAGCAAGACAAGAATACATACTGTTATGAATCCTATTCAATATAATACTCAAAACATTAGCCAGAACAATCAGGCAAGAGAAAGAAAAGAGATCAAGGAAGAAAAACTGTTATCTCTTTTTTGTAGAAAACATGATCTTTTAAATAGAATACCATAAAAATTCCACCAAATATTCCTACAATCAATAACCAAATTCATCAATGTAACAGGATATGAAATCAACATGAAAATAAACAGATTCCTGTACACCAATAAAGAACTCCCTAAGAAAGAAATTAGGAAAACAATACCATACACAATAGCATAAAGAAAAATTAAGTAGTTAGGAATCACCCTAGCCATGGAAGTGAAAGAATTTTACAACAAAAACTACAGTACTATGAATAAAACTACAGTACTCTTTCAAAACAGGTAGAAGAGGACATCAGAAAATGAAAGGAGAATCCTTTTTCCTGAATAGGTAGAACGAATATTTTCAAAATATCCAACTTTTCCAAACTGACATGTAAATGTAATATAATCCCAATAAAAATACCAACAATATTCCTCACGGAACTAGAGAAAACACTCCTAAATATATATGGAGCCTGAAGAGACACTGATTTGCAAAATCAATCTTGGGCAATAAGATCAAAGCAGGAGATATCACAATTCTAGATTTCAAGTTTTACTACATATGGTATTTGACAAAGGGATCCAAAACATATGCTAAAGAGTTTGCCTCTTGCTACACACTTTCAGAATATTCAAGCTATGTTCTTATCTCTCATAATGTACTAAACTGAAATCAATATGGATCAAGTATTGGAACAATACACATACCCACTGGAAGTTAAATGGTCATAGATACAGGCAAGGAATTTTTGAACAGAACCCCACTGCACAAGAAATAACATCAAGAATTAACAAATGGAATTATATCAAAAGGCCTTGCACAGCAAAGGAAAATAATCAGAAGAGTGAAGAGACAATTACAAAACTGAAGAAAATCAGACTACTTCTGGGCCAAATGATATACAGAATACAGAAAGGTCTCAAATGTTAGATCTTTCAAATAAAAAACCCAATTAAAAATGGAAGGTAAAATGGATAGATACTTCTCAGAAGAAGAACAAGTGGCCAATAAATACATGAAAATTGTCACATCATATTACAGGAATACATGCATACAAATGTTTGTAGCAGTGTAATTCAATAGAGCTAAATCTTGAAAGTAGCCTATATGTCTATCAACGGATGAATTAATAAAGAAAATTAGGTATTTATGTACAATGGAATACTAGTCATGTATAAAGCAGGATAAATTTGAGTCATTTGTAGGAAAATGAGTGCATCTTGTGGCCATAAATGTGTGTGTAATATGTTTAGTATATCACACTCACAAGCTTAAACATTGTATGGTTTCTCTTATATGAGAGACCCAAAGCATAAAAAAATCTGAGAAGAAAATAAGAGATAGATAATAGGAAACTGGGAGATAGATATTTTATAAATGGGAAAAGGACCGAAAGATGGAGTGATGAGGGAGGAGTGAAGGGAAAGGGGACAAAAAGAATTAAAATGTGTTGTGTTTATCCACCAACTTCCCATGATGAATGTGATTACTATGAACTGTAAGTATCCATTAATAAAAATAAAAATTAAAGAAATAAAATTAGCAAGAAACCAATTGACCTGCCTAGAGTTTTACTCAGAAAAATGAATAGGAAATAGTTTTAAAATGTAGATATTATTTACAATATTGAATCCAAAGGTAATGAAACATATTCAATGTAACTAGTAAAATGTTAACATGTTAGATTCTTTTATTTTTTAGCTTCTATAAAAAGTTAACAGTCCATTTTAATGTGTACTACAATTATTTCATTATGTCCTTCTAACTCTGTATCATCAATGAAAAATAAAATGTATTTTAGTAACAAAGAAATAGCTGCCGTCATCCTCATTTCTGCCATAATTCAATTTCCTCTGCTGACTGCTCCAGTCTGTGACTGATGGTAGTGGGCAACATAAGGCAGCATTGAGAGAATTTATAAAGAAATCTGCTAATGGCAGCAAACAAATAAACAATCAGAAAGAGCCAGCAGTCAGGGAGAATTAATAAATCTGGCAAATGCTTGGTTAGTAGAGCTCGTTTCAGAGAACAATGCCAATTGTCTGCAAGTATCTTTGTTGCACTATCTCTTGTCAGGCATAACATTAATTTTCAGGGATATGGTGAATTTAATATAGCTCCAGACAACTTGGCTTGTTACTAGAGCCCCCTTATTTCTTCTGGCTTGGTGATCTGCCAAAATGGAACCACCAAAAAAAAAATATAAGTAATAAAATAAAATAAAATAAAATAAATAGACCAGAAAAACTAAGTAGGAAATCTTAATAGTCTGCTAAATCTAATTATTTCTGCATTTCACTGCAAAATTTTTACAAAGCATACAAAATTTGTCAAAATATTTAGAAGGAGAATAATTAACATGATCCTTCAATGCCTTTTAATAAGGACTTTTATATTTTTAGGACAAATTTCTGTGTGTTAAAACTAAATGGATGTGTTGAAATGTAATTTGCTTGTACCGAATCAGTTACCATGTCTCTTTCTCTGTCTGTTAGTAACAAGAATTCCTTTAACTTTTCTTCCATTTATCTTATCCCTGTGAAATTTTTCTAATCAAAAGACATAAGAAGACAAGGAAAAATATCAATATTCTACAAGAACATATTTTTTTCTTTGGTTTTATGTCTTTAATTTTACTTTCATCTAATTCTTTAACCTTTACAGGTTAAAATCTCTTACCTCTTTGATTTAAATCACAATTGTCACAGCAAATGTGGTATATAGATAAACTTATTTTTTAAAATTATGAAGCTTATTCTTTTGCAGTTTGCTGCAATACATACTTGTCTTTTAGCTTTCTAGGTCTCTAACATAGTTGTGAATTTATTTAAAATTATCATAATTTCAATTTTTATATATCAGTGACTATATTTGTAATCTTTTAGTCTGTGAAATGTCTAATAAACTTACTACTTTCATCATAACTGAAGAAATGGCCAGTTACTCTAAATTGTGACATCAGATGCTAATCACTAAAGGAATTATTTGACCAAAAAGCCAAAATTTGGAACTTTTCTCTCAGCGTAGACAAATTAACATCATAATCTTCGATACTGAAGTCCAGTTCGCAATATTTATTTTTGAATTACCAGCCCAGGTTGTAGCCAAAGCTCTGCTTCCCTTTCTTAATCACAAATGAAGACTCTTCAGAGCTTTGGTGTTTTTAAGATTTTTCATAGTACATGTGAAACCTAATGCTTACAAATACCCACAATTATCTTTAGACTTCCCCAGGTTTATTGTTCCCCATTACTATTGATCCAAGGAAAGGCATATTGGGATAAATCAGACAACCTATTACATTTATAGGGATCCCTATACAAACATTTCATTTTTGCTTTTAACAGATTTGCAGCTATGAGGTTAGCCATTTGATTCCCGAAAGATATATAACTAACACTGATTGGCATTTAATCTCAATTTTCTTCCCTCATAAATTTTACCTCAAACTTCATTTGTGTTTTTTAACATACATTTTTTTAAAAAAACTTTATTTGAGTATGATTGACACTCATTTTCTATAGTCTTATGTCTTGTATTTTGCCTTGTATTTTGTTATCAATAGGATAAATTGTAAGATCAGTGTTTTTGAGTTAAGAAATTTGAATTCTGTTTCTTCCTTTCCTCCTCTTCTTTTCTTTCTTTCTTTTCATTTTTTGAAGTGTACTTTCTAGCTTTCTGGATGAACTATCAGTATCTATCAATGTCTGCTTTGTGATTTTGCTTCAAGTATCACATAATGTAACTCATGGGACTTGCAAGGAGTTATGGTCAAAAAAACCTATAAAGTTGCTTCCCTTCTAACTCATTATATTGTCATATATCTGCAGGAATATAGGCGCTTGGTAAACTGACTAAACTTATCCTGAGCTTTAATTTCTCAATAGTCTCTTGCATGTTTTCAGTTGCCATTAAATAATATTCTTGCTGTTCTCCAAGACTGCAATATCCCTGTACAATATTCCTAAGTAGAGACTACTATGTTCCCAAGTCCTCTCTATTAATTGTGTTTTATATTTAGTTAAATGAATATTAAAGCATATTATGATTCCATACAAAAATGCAATTAAAGTTACTCAACGTGTGTATTGGATGATATACTATGTACCTCCAAGTCCTCATATACATTTGATGGTGATGTGAGTGCTGCACCAGCCCAGGGGTGGAGCTGAGAAACAGCGTAATGGAAGGTGGGTCTTCCTCTTGCACTTCTGCCTTCTCTCTCTCCAGCGCACCTTACAGCTTGCAGCCACCATGAACAGCAGCCCCGCCACGCCATACTGACTAGAAGCCAACTAAGTATGGACTGAAACTCCTGAGAACTTGTAAGAATAAACCTTTCCTTCCCTAATTTTGGGTGTCAGGTATTTTGTCTCGGCAATGAACAAAAAGTAACTAAGACAGAATTTGGTACCAGAGGAGTGGGGTCATTGCTGTGACTATTGTTGACCATGTGGTTCGAGAGCCTTTGGAAATGGCTTGCAGGGAAAGTTTGGAAAGGTTTGGAGATGTTGCTTACGTGCACACAGCTGGAATGGCTTAAGTTGCTCTGTATGGGAGATTCTGGTCAGAGCCCAGGAGACCAGAAGCCTGATAGGAAGCCTGTTGGTAAGGACCAGGTTAGGGAGGTTTTTGCCGGGAAGAAGGACCACATTTGTTGTTGGCCTCCACACGATGTGTGTTATGGCTTGGCAGAAAGCTTGTCTGCCTTCTGCCATGTCCAGAGACTTTGCCTGAGACTGAGAGTAAGGGCAAAAGGCTAATCAATCTGGAGGAGGAAATCTCAAGGCAGTGGACTGTTGAAGCAGTGGCCTGGCTATTATTGGGGGCATTTAGCCAGATTTATGTTGAGAATAAAGAGTAAGGAGCCTGGCATGGTGATTTAAAACGTGAGTTTGGCCAGGAAGCTGTGGACTGTAAAAATTGAGCTGAGACCTTGATTGCTAAGAAGGAAAAAAGGAATAAAAAAGTTGGCCTGGGGGCATCCCAGAAAGCAGCAGGCCTCCATCCTTTGTAGCCTCAGACCTTCAAAAGTGAAAGAGTTTGCTCAGAGGAAAAAGCCTCAAAGTACCATGTCCCAGAGTGGCGACAAAGGTTACAGGAGGTTTCAAAAGGTTCATGGTTGCACCAGGTCCCAAAATGGAGGCAGCCACACCAGATTCCAGAGTGGTGGCAACATAGAGAAACTGTTCTTCACAATCAGGTTCAGAGAGCTCAGCGATCCAGGCAGTCGACCCCTATAGCCAAGAGAGAGAAAAGCGTGGCTACTGCTCCAGCTGGCAGCAGACCTTGGCGGCATCCATGTGGTGCTGGTTTTAAGTACAAGAAAAGGCTAAGACAGCTTCCGCCTCACCTGCAGAGAGCAATGTGTAAAAATGTAAGTATGAAGCCAAGGAACATGGATCGTCCAAGGAAAGCTGTGGAAATTAAGACCCCTGAAAGTGCTGCAGGGGTGGAATCGCTCAAGCCTTTTGGAGCTTGCAAACAGATTGTTTCAAATGCTGCACAGAAAACTCCAGGGTTTAATGTTTGCCCTGCTGGATTTTGGACTTGCTTTGGTTCCAATGCTTTGTATTCCCATTTGTAACTATTGGAATGGTAATGTTTATCTTGTGCCTTTATATGTTGGAAGTGCTTAACCTCATTTTCTTTTGTACAGGGGGTTACAGTTAAGAGTCTGCCATAGATCTTGAAGGAGATTTGGGACTTGGACTTTTTAACAGTGGTGAAACTGTTAGGATTTTGGCAACTCTTGGAGATGGATTGAATGTCTTTTATATTAAAGATATACATGAGTCCTTGGGAGTCCAGGGGTGGAATGTATTGGGTGATATACTATGTACCCCCAAATCCTCATATACATTTGGTGGTGATGTGAGTGTTGCACCGGCCCAGGGGTGGAGCTGAGATACAGTGTAAGGGAAGGCGGGTCTTCCTCTTGCACTTCCGCCTTCTCTTTCTCACCAGCGTGCCTTACAGCTTGCAGCCACCATGAACAGCAGTCCCACCACACCATGCTGACTTGGAGCCAACTAAGTATGGACTGAAACTCCAGGGAAACTGTTTAAGAATAAACCTTTCTTTCTCTAATTTTGGGCGTCAGGTATTTTGTCTCGGCAATGAGTGAAAAGTAACTAAGACAGCATGTATGGGCCATCTACACTTTGATAAGTTTGGCTCTATGCAAAGGCGACACACTGCTTGTTGTTGCACTGTAATTAGCTGAGGTTGAAAGTGCTTTACATAGCCAACTCTCAGATGCTGCTGGTGATTACAGCATTCCTGATTACATTCTTCCTAAAAGCTTAATGTGCTTTTATTCCATGTTTACAGCTCCATAGATTTCCTAACCAGCCAGAAAACAATTTTACTGATGCTATAGATTCATGTACTAATGAGATATCCTTTTAAAACCCTTATTCTTCTCTGCTCCACCCCTCAAAAAAGTTTCATTCTCAAGTCCCTAAAGATATTTTGGGTTGAAATGGCCTGCTCTGCTTCATCATGTATCCCAGTCACAAAAGTAGTCAGCTGAGAATGGGAAGGACAGTATTCTTTCTTAAAAGTAACTCCACAGAGAAGTAGGGAAGCTGACTCTATACTAAGTCAGAAAACTTAATATTTAACTTTGTACTTCATTGCCTGGCTGTGATAACTCAAATTAATTCTCAGAGCAGGATGATTTTTTCATCTGCATGGATTTATGCAATGTGTACCTTGTGCCCTAAATACCAGTAGAAACTACAAAGAGTAAAGCTTCAGAATCTCATGCTTTTACTGAAAGATTTTCAGTTGTGACATAAAGAATGAAATAATACTAGATATTTGCATCTAACTCCTTTGTTTATAGAATAAATAATATTAAAAGATCACAAATGGGGTATTTACTATTAGCTGCTATAGTTAGTGATTATGCACATGCAATCACAGAAAGTTGTTTAGAAAATTAAGTTTAACAAAAGGTTGCTGCCTATTTTAGTGTGCCCATGCTTGCAATCTTTATAAAGGTAGTCGTATGATTCACTGCTGTTATTCCATGAAGCTAGAATTCTATGGCTGAGATTTTTATGGTAGATCCATAGTTATTTCCCTTGAGTTGAAAACACATAGAGGTAAACTCACCAATGAGCTAGTTCATCTTTTCTTATCTGCTACAATAACTTAGAAAGCAGGTGGCTTTTACAGGGCTTTATGGCATCTTCCAATTTTATATGATGTGCTTTCATCATTCACTTCCTGTAACCAGCAATATATCCAGATTCTGTTTCCTTGATATAAATTTTTTTATCTTTTCCATTAAATAAGAAAGGTCATTTGACAACCAAAATTTGGACAATGCTCAAGTATCATTGCAGGCAAACGACCTACATTATGAGGGAGATGCTGAAAGTGTAGTTCCTCCATAAATGCTCAGAGTCAAAATCTGTGATGGAATCATGTTTCACATTTACCTATGTTCTTTCCAGCTATAACTTCACTGATTTTTCAAATATTACTTGTCATGAGGTGAAGAACAAAGAAGAATATAGCAACTGTATGTAGGCGCATGGGGCTTGACAAGATGAAGTGTCATATTTAATTGAAAATATAAGGAAATGTTAGTTGTGAAGAGTGAAATTATGCAAACTGGAGTATTGCCAGTTATGTCCTGGGAATATCCCACGAAGTCACCAGATTGTCCCTAATAAGGTTTGTGTGTGAAGGACAACACAGGAGCAAATGATCACTGGGAAGAGGTACACTGCAAGGGTGAAGGTTTTATGTCTCACCAGGCCGTGGTCCTAGTCTAGATAACACAAGCACAGGGTGAAATGACTTAGAGAAAAGTTTCTCACATAGCGCGTTTTCTGTTTCCTTCAATCTTTTGTAAAAATATCAGAACCAAATATGAAATACGGTTTGAATATTTTTACAAAGTGAGTTATTTTCCAAATAGAAATTATATCATATAGGATTAAGGACAGAATGCTGAAGAACTAATTACTTTACATAGAAAACAAGAATTTCTAACTAGCTACGTAAGTACAATTTAAAGGTTAATTACTCAGGTGAGAAGATTAGCAAGTTCAATTTTTATATTGGAGCTGAAGAAAATACACAGGAATGACTAAAGAAAAGGTGATTAAGACAACAAAGGCATAATTTCATGTAGACCATGATCCCAGAGACAGTTTCTAATATTTTCATAGCAATTTTCCATTTTATAATTCATTTTTGAGCATTAATATTTTCTCTTTTGGCTCTTTGATATTGCAAGTTAATGTGTGTGCACACATTGTGAATTAAAAATGATTGCAGTAATACAGTTTTATATCTTATTTTTATCTCATTTGCAAAGAAGCAAAGGAAGCAAGAGGTTAACTGATTAATAAGCATTACTGGAATAGTGAGGACCAAAGACCAGGCTCTGTCAGCTTTCCTCATTGCCAACTTCTTTCAAAGTGCAGCGGGATGCATTTTCTACCTCATGGTCTCAGGTGCAGCTGTAACACACATCCCCTTGTTGTCTCTCAGCTTCCCATCTTTGTGCTTGAAGACTGATCTGTCTTTCACTGATGCACTTCATTTTTTCAGTTTTTAAAAAATTTATTTATTTATTTATTTATTTATGACAGGGTCTCATTTTGTAGTTCAGGCCAGTCTTGAAATCACACTGACGTCTAGGCTGGCCTTAAACTTCCAGCAATCCTCTTACCTCAGTCTCCCAAGAATTAGGATTACAGAGATGTGACACCACACACTGCAAAGAATTCGTTAATGTACTTCTTATTTCTTATCCAATTTATTTCTAGAAAACTACTTTGTACAGTTTTCTGCTATGGATTGAAATATGCCTTCAGAATTTATGTGCTTAAGCCCTCCCCTATAAAGTTACCATATCTGAAAATAAAGCCTGTAGGAGACAATTAGAGCTAAATGAGGAAATAAGGCTCAAATCTTGTGAGATACTCCTGCCTTGGCCTCCCAGACTGCTGAAATTATGGGAATGCATCACCATGCCTGGTTGGAGCCCATTAAGACACTTTGGTTACAAATATTCTTGTCTCTCTATCGTCAGTCCTTTTACAACTATTTCCAAAATCACAGAGCACTTTATTCTGGAAAATCATTAATTGCAAACTGACATCTCAATCAAGATGTGAACTTTTTGTCAAGGACATAATTTATACTAGCATTTACTCCTGGACTCAATGTACATGTCCTAACTGATTCTCACACTTTTCTGTGAGTTGGATCATAGGTTTTCAGTGATACAAGTAAATACATAATGGATATGTTCCAGACATTGAAATACATGTAAAATAGATACAGCACATAATGTGAGTGAAATAACTGCTGGTAGATTGTACGATATATTCTCACCTCTTACTAGGACTGCAGCAGAAGATGCTTTACCCCCAGCCAGTATACTTCAGTTTGTTAGTTGCTCAGGTAATAGTTCCCATTACAGTTTCTGTTACCTTTGTTTCTTAGAAAGAGCTAGTCACTATGATGCCTTACTGGTCACTATCATGCATATTGTGAGAACCAACCTCCAATGGACAAGCCATTCTGCCTCTGCATTTGCTGCTTGCTTATCCCATGTAAGTCCTAAACCACCAGAGATCAGGGCCTGATATTTTGGGAATGATCCTGATCAGTGCTTGTCGATGTAAATAACTCTGCCTCCAAATCCCAGGTGTTGCTTTGGTGTTTCTGTTTGCCATTTCAGGACCTGTTTTCAAAGTTGTATACCTTGCATCCCTGGTCCCTGTTAGCTCAAGCTTGGCCAATGAGCCACAGTCAGTCTACAGGCACTGACCTGTGTTGAAAGCCACTGAGCCTTAGGAATTTTTCTTACAAACTAATTTACAAAAAGATAATTTATATTGGATACTGTAATGACATGGTAGGCTAAAAAACATCATCCAGCATCTTATAAATTAAGTGTATCAACTATATCTTAAGTCATTAGAAAAGCACTGAAAAGCTTTAAGGAAAAGAGTATAAACTTCATTTTACTTTTTATTTTTATTTATCTGTTCATAAAATTATCTGCTCATTAGCTGTTTGCTTAGGAAACTGCTTGGAAGTAGCAAATGTAAATAGTTAAAAATTAAACGATAGTAATATTTTATAATTGAAGAATGGCGTCTTTCCACATGTTTCCAAAGTCCAGGTTTTATTTCCCAATGACAAAAAAATTAATTAATTTTGACAGGTGAATTTTTCCATTATATTATATTCCATAAATATTTTAAAAATATTTGGTCAGTATAGTGTTTTGATTGGTATACTTTAGAATCATGATTCTTTTACTTAGATACAACAGATATTTTTAAAATGATGTTAAATTCTTTGACCTTCCCATTGAATCATCCAGTCTGTGTCTCTTTTCCATAAATATGGGCAAGTATATGTCTGGCTTATAACTAATGTAATCTTGCAGAGTATGTGTGACATTAACGCTCAGAGTGGCCACCTGAGAACTCACCTCTCAGAGATCTGCTGTGCGTAGTGTAACTGAGTGGCTAGCTCAGGAGGTATACTCTGGATCCAACCCATATTCACATTCAATATGATTCCACACTTCCTGTGGGCTGCTCTCAACTGTACCTGAGGCAGCAGGGTTAATAAGACAGGTCTTTTGGTACTAGATGTGGGACTCCTTTGCTGGGTAACTTTGCCTGAAACTCTCTTAGACTTGACCTGCAATCTAACCTCTGCTATTGCTATCCTTTCTTCCATCTCTTTTTTGAGGCAGTTACCTTTGCTGGCCAACTCTTGCTGCCTCTTTTAAATTCCTTTGCCTTTTCCTTCAAAAATGTTTCATCCAACTAACATCTTAGACATCTGATTCTATCTGCATCTCAAAGAATCTAAACAAGCATGCCAGGTTAAAGGGAAGGTAGTTTTCTCTTTGTCTACTTGACCACTCACCTTTGGAATCCTGGTCCACCTGGAAGAAGCCTGACTATCCTGACATTGCTATGCTGGGAGGAATCTCAGAAAACATGGAGAGACTATATAAGTGTGCTCCTTTGATGGCCATAGGTGAAGTCTGGGATCACTCTCAGACATGAGAGAGAAGATGCTGCTGGATGATTCTGTCCCCAAGCATCAGGTCATCTACAGCAGTTCAGTTCTCCCACTAGAGCCTTTCTCATTGTATGTGAGTCATTCTTAATGTTCTTCACTGGACTTCCTGACATGCAGAATCATTAGCATTGTAAAATTATTAATTTTTGCATGCTAACTTGCAATTTTTGTTTGTGGATTCTGAGGTTTTTTTCAGTTTTATTTTATCTTTAGAAATCCTTTGTGGTCTAGTGTAAGATATACATTTCCTGAGAAATTTTGCAATTTTATTTTTCAAGTACTCCAGGGGCAAATATTTGGTAAGTTCCAATGTTATTTTTCAGCACAAAGTTTCTCAGAAAACAAACATATGTAAATAAGTTCATGGATAAATATATGTGTGTATTTTTATTTAAATTTGTGTTTGCCAACCAGAGACCTATAAACTTTAGAACAATTCCATATTAGTTGAAGTGCTTACCATGAGATTTTTTAAAACCAGAAGTTTCCCAAATAATTTTCTTCCCATACTGACAGAAATGGAGGGATTTACTTCAGTGATTGAAGAAATTTTGGCTAATGATCTTTTTCCCTCAGAAATTATTGTTTTGCTTTCTTTTAGTATTAACTATTACTCAAAAAGTGTGGCACAATTCTGATTTTGGAGTATAAAATTTATTTTACTACTTCAGAAAAATTTTAAGTTTTCACATTTTACAGTGTTCTAGAATTTTATAATACAGTGCCTCATAGATCATTTTTTTCACATTTTTCTTAAATAAGTGGATTTTCAAGTTAGTGGTTCATGTTCACTTATTTAAACATCATTCCTGATGTTGTATATTAGGCATAACTTTCCCATAATTTTTCTCTGTTTCTAGTTTTCCATAATCCAAAATCTCCTGCATATATATATATATATATATATATATATATATATATTTCTTTTTTAATTTTTCTTTATTTCTTTGCTTATTTCTTTCTTCTCTGGCTTTTACATTCAGTTCTTAAAAAATTTTTTTAGTAAGTGTTGAAAATTAATGGTAAGTATGATTGAATAGAGGAGGATTCGCATTGGAGCTACACAGAGAAAATCGACTAAAAACACAGGCAGTTAAAAGACAGAAAGGGACATACCTCCTGATGCCAAAATCAATCTGAAATAAGGGATTTGTAGATCAAACAAAACATGGACATAGGATTTTATAAAATGATTATCAGCTTATGGGTCTGCCCGTGGGTTTACCACCTGAAGATCAATGGAACAGATTAGAAGATGCAGAAAAAACTCTAAACACATTCAGTCACCTTATCTTTGACAAAGGGGCCAAGCATATTCACTAGAAGAGAGATATCCTCTTTAATAAGTGGTGCTGGAAGAACTAACTTTCCACATGCCAAAGACTACAACTAGACCCCTGTCTATCACCATACACTAAGCTAAAATCAAAATGGGTCAAAGATCTAGATATTAAAACAGAAACACTAAATCTGCTGGAAGAGAGAATAAGTTGAACTCTTGAAGGCATAGGTGTAGGCAAAGACATCATTAACAAAACACTGAATGCATAGGAAATGCTACAAAGAAACAACAACTGAGATCTCATCTTATTAAAAAGATTTTGCACAGCAAAAGGATTCACCAAAAGTGTGAAAAGACAGGTCACAGAGTGGGAAAAGTTTTAGGACAAGAGACTAATATCTAGAATAGATAACTAAAAATGTCAGACACTCCAAATTTAAAGATTCAGTCTAAAATGGGCATCTGAGATAAGTACATACTTTTCAGAAGAAGAAGTACAAATGACAAGTAGATATATGAAAAAATGCTCTACATCATTAGTCATTCAAGACACACAGAGTGAAACAATGCTGAGATTCTATCTCACTTCTGAAAGAATTGCTATAAGCAAGAAAACAACCAATAACAAATATTGGCAGGAGTGTGGAGGAAAAGGAACCCTTCTCTACTGTTGGTGGGAGTATAGACTGGTGCAACCACCATGGAAATCAGTGTGGAGATACCTAAAAGAACTAGGGTTAGCAGCCCTATTTGATCCAGCTATTCCCCTTTTCAGTGTCTTCTCAAAAGAATTAAAAGCACCATTTGATAGTAGTGTAAAAACGATGTGGTTGTCTTATACAGTGGAATAGTAATCAGCCATAAAGAAGGATAAGCTTGAGACACTTATGGGTAAATGGATGCAACTTGAGACCTTACTTTTAAGTGAAATAAATTTGACACACATGTGTAAATATCGCATTGTGTATCTCTCTGGTGTGAGAAACATAAAGTGTTAATAAGAACCAGAATATGTAATAGAGACTGTGAAATAGGATAAAATGGTTCAAAAGGAAAGGGAAACTAGGGAGAAGAGAGGGAGAGAGGAAGGTGGGGAAAAGAAAAAAAGTGAGACAAGAAGGATAAAATGAAAACAAAGCTTTGTAAATAAGGAGGGAAAGAGGGCTTGAAGGGAGAGGAAGGGAAAAGGGAAAAAAGAGGAATCGAGGTAAATCAGATACAGGTACAAATTCTCTATGATGAATGTTATCAGTATGTATATCTAAATTGAACCAATAAACCAAAAAAACTTTTAAATTTATTTATGTTTCTTTAGGAAATGCTTATTTAAGCTTGCCTTTCAATCCTGAAGGTGACTATTTTTCAGTTACACAAGTTTAACTGATTTTCCTGTTTCATGCTACCTGTTTTCCCCAATGTTATTTTCTTATTTATTTATATTTGTAGAACCAACCTTGTTACATGAATTTGTCCTCCTTGAAGATCTCATAAGTTTTCTGTATTTAATGTTTTTAAAATCATTTATCAATTTGAAACATCAAATTTAGCTAAGTTAAGAACTAATTTATGAAAAATCTTACATGGGCATCTTAAATGCCTCAGGTGGACTATTTATTATATAATAATAAGGAGAATAAGTGTAGCTGAAAATACTTAAATTTGAGCTTTTTATTACCATGGTTTGCTGAAACAATACCAGTAAGTAAAATATATTATCTAAAATATGTTTGAATTGAATCTTAATTTAGTTTAGGGGAAAAATGGTGGAAGAATTGATGGATAAAAATTAGAGTCATCATCATTCTGGAGTTCCCAGTGAAGTATAAGAGTATGTGTATGGGTAACTGAAGTTGATTTAGGAATATAAGACAATGAAGAAGAAAATACTTTAAGGAATATGTTACTTCACAAGTAGAATGATTTCAGGTCATAGATTTTAGAAATAAAAGTGTGCAAAATCTATAGCTAAAGAGATGTAGGGAGTATGGAAGGAAGGAAGGGGAATGGAATATAAAAAAGAGTCAAGATGTGTTATGCACTTGTATCAACTTTGCACAAGGGATGTAATAATTCTATACTGAAAACATGTACTAACAAAAAATAAAATTTAAAAATATCTTCATGATTTCAAGACAATAACTCTTAAATTAATTTTAAAAGTTTAATACTCCAAAAAAGTCCGTGTTCAAACTTCCTGTTGTTTAAACTCATTTCTTTGAATCAATTTTCAAGTAAAATATAAAAAGTGGAAAAAATACAACATCAAGGTGTTCAGAGTGTGGCAGTACTAAGTACTTGGGAGAGAGGTACATTGACTGAGTCTCACCCAAATATGCCGAGATCCCTCCTGATAGACGCATGTCTGAGCTCATACCTCAAATTTTGTGCACATTCATTTGCAATGGTTTTTATTGCTCAGCCTGTTACAGGCTGAACTGTATGCCCACCTGCTCCAATTGTTACGTGGAAGATCTAACCTCTCTTAACATCTAGTACCTCAAAATGTGATTGTGTTTGGAGATTAAGTATATTGAGTGGAAATTAATTTAAGCACAAGGCTGTTATTACGGGTTCCAATATAATGCAAGGTGAGTAGGAAACACCAGAGGAAAGACCACGTCTGGAAGCAGGAGGAAGGAGGCCATCTTCAACCCGAGAGAATGACACAGAAGAAACTAATATGCCAACACCTTGATGGTGCCTTTCCAGTGTCCAAAAGTATGAAAAGATAAATTTCTGTTGTCTAATCCACTTAGTCTGTGGTATTTGCTTATTAATCAGCTGTAGCTCCAATACACTGCCATTGGGAGACTACGCACTGAGATACTGTAGCTTGTTTACTCACATCATGTTGAAAGCTGCAGACACTTGAGGTTATGATCCAGGGCCAGGGATAAAGACAGCAATGGGTAATCCATATTGAGGAATTCCAGCAAGAAGTGGTAACCCTACTCCTTTGCCATAGACTAATTTTGAGGCATAATTCATGTCCCAAAGCTTTGATATATGATTTCTTTAAGGTTATCTCTGAAATTTTGCATCATGGAGCTACTTTATTTTCCTTGTGCTATTTTCTCCATTCTCATTACCAGGGTTTCTTAGAAGTCCATCTTTAATGAATAGCTTATAAATGCACGTATTTCTCAGGGCCATATTCCTTGGAACCACACCTAAGGCAGTTAGTAGAGTCAAAAGTTTTTCCTTCAAAGAGATAGGAATTTTCAAATGAAAAAACAGTTGAAATATGGAGCAGTCACTGAGAAGTGTTTTTTCCCCTGAATTATCTGGAATAAGGGATGGAACGTGCCTAAACAATCTGTATTTGAAATTGCCAAAGAAGAAACATATTAAAAAAAAAATCACAGGGTCTCAGTGTTCTTCTTCCAGGCTGTGGAAAGTCTTTCAGAGTCTTTTTTTATGTCCCACATGCCATGAGTGCTAGGTGGATACTCATTAGCTTTTGTTCTTGTCTCAACTTCTGGGTAGCCGTTTGAATTTCAATGAATAATTGTTAATAATGTGAACATATTGAAAAGTGTAATGAAATTCTTCAATGTCTTGCTTTTTATTCATCAAGTACAAGATCACAAGCTTCAGATGTAAGAAGTTTATTGAAAAGTTTTCCTGTGCACCTAAACACCTACTACTTCATTTTCCTCAGGACATTAATCTTTCTATTCATCGTTGTTGATTTTTCGTAAGTTCCGATCCTGGCATCTTATCACAAATTCATAAGAACAAAATAAAAAACAATGTTTGCAGGTTTGGGTGCTGTAAGAAGTTGCTATCACCTTCCAAAAGACCAGACACGTTTCAAAGATTCCACTTAAAACCATATTTTCAGTAGTATCTTTAATTTGTTATCCTTTTGCTTTTATTCTCATTGTTTGTAGTCACATAGGAGATATTATTCCCGCTGTTCATTAAGGCTCCTGCTGTGCTTGAAAACTACATTCCTGCAGCTCACAGTCACTTTTGTGAGAAGTTCAAGGCTCCCAAACTTTAAGCAGTGCTTAAGAGGAAAATTACTTCTGTATTTTATTTATACTGTCTTTCAACAATCCCACTTCTTATGAAGATGGCAAATTAAAGTCGAGTCCCATGACAACCTTTAGGTGGCAGTGTAGGGCTCTCCGTGATCATATTCCCCACACCCCTACAGGTGACGCTCTGCTTAAGTACGATGGAGCTAAGAAATAAGCAAGAGTATCTGGCCCACCTCTCTGACCCGGGGCTGAGAACAGCAGGGTTTCAATATTCTTCTGAAACCTCACCCTGAAGACTCCTCTGCAATGTCATCATTAACCAGTGAATCAGGTATACGCAGAAGTTTTTGTGATTGGTGAAGGCTGTGATAACAAATGAGCTTCCTGCTTCCCATGTGTTCTAGGAAAATGCTTTGCCTGTATCTGAGAATTTTCTAACAAGCCCTGATTATAAATTTAAGAAAATCACATCCACATTAAGAAATAGGGTCTATAGTCTTTCCTTAATTTAGAACCATTTTTCGTCTTAGTTTCCTTTGAGATTTTATTACAAATACATCATAAGGCTTTTCACTAGAGCAAAAATAAGCGTGGCTATTGGCAAATTTCCAAAGTATTAGGAAAAGTGAGAATCTCTTCTTTGTAATGATTACATATAACAGAAATTAATGATCTGGGACTTGTGTGATTAAGTAGATTTCATACCTAGATCCTTCTGTTAGTCAGTACACTTGAGTATTTCCAGTTACTAAACATATCTACTTCCTTAAGTCATATTGACCATATTTCTTTTAAATTGTACCTTCAAGTGTTTGAAGTTCTTCAGAGCTTATCTATTTTATCCTCTTTCCAATTCACAGCACAAGCCATGTCAAGGTAATTAACTGTGGTAACCTATTTTGCATGAAGTTATTTTAAGTGAATAAAGAAGCAAAAAGCTTTTCAGAAATTTTCTCAACATCTCAAGTCTCTAAATTAGAATAAATGTTGGTCATCTTTAAGCCTTGAATAATATCTGATGTGAGCAAATAAATCAAAGTTTAGAAAAATTCTTAAGAAAGCTTTAAATTTTTTTGAAATGAAATTTTTAAATAAATTATAAGGAAGTAATCTGGAGACAGGTGTAATTATCGTGGTTTATTTGATTAGATCATAAGTAAGTAATTTGAGCCAAAGATCATCTTTAATTTCAGTTGTGCTAATTTCTTACATCATTGTGCAGGATTTGATTATCTGAGTCTAATAGAAGAAATGCAATGCTTTAAAAAATCCCTCATATTTTGGTTTGCAGTACAATTTATGTTAGGTTTCTCTTTTGTAAGTTTGTATCTCAATATTTTGCTTTTCTATT